>JAADVZ010000417.1:0-26083 GCA_023335925.1 Pythium phragmitis
CAGTCGCGGTCCCGCATTGAAAGCGACAAACTTGGTGTGGGGGTAGTTGATGGGTCGCCCCGTGGTCGCGTCAATGAAACGCTCAGGCTTGAATTCAGTGGCATCGTTGCCCCACACGCGAGGCATTCGTCCGAGCGCCCAGGGCGGCACCGCAACGTTCGAGCCCTTGCGGATAAACGTGCCATCCGACAGCACAATGTCATTTTGCACGTGCTTGGATATGAAAGGCACGGACGGGTAGAGCCGCAGCGTCTCCTTGATCGCCGCATCCAAATACGTGAGCTGTGCGACCTGCTCGGCCGAAGGCGTCACTACCGAACCGTCAAAGAGACCAGGCACTAGCTCACGTAGTTCAGCGCGGATCTTGGTCACGACGCGAGGGCTTTGGCTGATGCTGAGAAAGAACCAGCTCAGCGCCTGCGCAGTCGTGTCGCGGCCAGCAATGAGAAAGTTGACGACGATGTCGCGCAAGTAGATGGGATCAATGGCTCTGTCCTTGCTGTCGGGAGAGTTCTCGAAGTTGTCCAAAAACAACGAGACGATGTCCTTGCCCTGCGCAACCTTGGAGCCTTCACCACCACTACTCTGGCGACGCTCGAGCGATTTGGCGATGATATCCAGGACGGTATCGTCAATGACCTTCATGTCCTTCTGCAGCTGACCCTCGTAACCAACGCCCAGCAGCCGCTGCAACTTCCAGAACGGCGTGGGCCGCACAAACCGCAGAATGGTTGCGCGCTGAGCACAGTCAAACGCCGTCTGGAACGGGTGCTCGTGCTCGGCCTCGAGGCAGTTCATCTCGATGCCAAAGCCGATCTCGGCAAACGCCTCAATCGTGAGACGATTAAAGAGCTTGAACAGGTCGACCCTGTTGTCGCTACGCTCGCTGGCCTGCTGGAAGATGCCACGCAGTGTGGCCGAGTGCTTGCGTACGGTCGAAGCCATGCCTTCACGGAGCGTCCTTGCCGTAAACAGATTGCTCGCAGTCTTGCGTTGGTGGACCCACTGGGCGTGGTCCACAGCAAAGATCCCGTCGCCCATCATGCCGCGGAGGTTCTCGCACTGGAACGGCCCCTTGGGGAAATTGTCAAACTGGGTTTTGAGGCACTCTTCGAAGGCCTCTGCCGAGCACATGAGGACCAGATCCGGCCTTCCCCATGCCGTGACCAGCACAGGCTCACCGTCGAACTGGCGGCAAATGTCGTACAGCCACTCGTGAAAGCGCGGCACGTTCGAGAGCAGCTCGAGCGTGTTGCCAAAGAAGGGGAGGGTTCCTGGAAGGCGGTGGAGTGCACGGGAGCCACGCTCATCAGTGGCATCTTGCTTGGGGGTCGAGCGAAACCACGAGACCACCGGAACTGCCAGCACCAGGAGCCCAACAGCGAGGCCGATCTGGGGGCCTGTTACGGGACTGAAGAAGCGCGTGAGCACCATGGCGAGCGAAGTTGGCGCGGTCTCGTTCACTAGTGCACTATTAGTACGCTGTTTGTGGGCGGTGGAAACTTGAGAAATGGCTTCCCGTTCTTGCGGCGATGATAGTAGTCCTTCTGGCCCACGCAATCTGTCACCTGCAATCAATTAATGCATTATAGGTGCCATGCAACAATACAGAGTATATTATGGGTGCCGTGCATCTGCCCAATGATTCTCAGATCAGTGATATACGATTTCCTCGTGCTGCAGATCGTCAGGGGCTGTCGATTGTATTGAGCCTGGCCCTTGTGGGCGTGGTGAGGCGGCTGTTAGCTTGCGAGGAAAAGCGAACCTGAGCTGTTCTACTCCCACGGTCGTGGGTTTCTGACTAGATATAGAGTACCTTCCTACTTTCGCATCCGGAAACCGCAACATCCTCCGGACTGTTCTTCTTCGAATGGAGTGTGGTTACATCAAGAGTGAACAGCGGTACCTAACATGCATAGTTAGTGGCGTCCCTGCGATGGGGAGGAGCGCCAGTGATGGAAATCACTGAGAAGATGATCGGGAAGCCCTACCCGTTCGGGGCGAAGGGTGGGATGAAAGGTCTGGATGCTGCGCCTGCCGTCCATAGCGACGTTAGCCGCTGCATCTACCATCTTGTTGTACGCGCAGAGGTGGTGAGACCACCGTTCCACGCCCAGCCGGTCCGCGAGGTGTCGTGCCTCGCGATATAGAGTGACGAGACGCTCGGTTTTTGGCGGGTCGTATTGGTCCATTACCGCACAATAAGGAGGCTGTCACCGACGACTTCCAGCGGCCGCCAGTTGTGGCGGGCCGCTGCGGCGAGTCCGGTGACCAGGCCGACGTACTCGGCTTGGTTGTTGTTGTTGGTGGGTGCGGTGAGGCTCATCGCAGCACTCCAAACGAACTGGGGGGTGTCGCGGAGACGAGAGGTGCGGAGCACGACCGCTCCTGCGCCGCCTGGGCCAGGATTGCCGCGCGATCCTCCATCAAAGAAGAGGAGGTAAGTGCCCGTCGGCAGCGAGGAAGATGGCGTCGGGACGATGCCAGTCAGCACGTGATCCGGACTGTTCACCCCGGCATGGTATCGTATCATGCGTCACCCACCGTAGAATCATCCAATCAGGACCAGCGACTGGTTTGAAGTACACCTGTTGCCCACTGTGGCCGCCATATCATCATATAAAGATACGAGAGCTCAAGAAGCTACGTTGCGCACACTGCGTTGTTCCTGGCCTGCCTTCCAATGCTTATATCGGTGGTTGTGCGATGGATCCCTCTGTGGCAGAAGACTTCGAGCTCTCGGACAGTACGCTTCTCCGAAGGGCAACAGCGTGAGTATCGCGGCGTATGCCATGGCTCGCATGCCGTTCGTGCGGGGGCGAAGACGCTCAAGAGCCTGAGCGATGAATCTATGACGGACAAGCTCATCGCGGTGTCGCAGTTCAAGTTTGCCTCGTTCAACGCTGGCCCGCGCCTGTGTCTTGGCTTGGGATTGGCCATAATGGAGATCAAGACGGTGCTCGCGACCATTCATGAGCAAGTTCCACCTTGGGCTCCACAACATCATCAACTACTACTAGTAGTAGTAGTAGGTAAGTCAATTCGGTCTTGCTTCCTACAGTCAGGGGTGAGCTGCTGGTGGATGTACCGGAGAGCTTGAAATCACCTACAGGGCACATTTAGTGTGATGGTCTGAGTGTTAGGAGAAACAAACAAAGACCGACTGTGCATTATCCGTAGTGCCTTCCTCATGAGCAAATGTCCAGCAGTCTACCCGGAAGCGTAAACTCAGGCCAGTGTCGGGATGGCTCGGTACCCAGCGCGACGCGAGAACGTTCGGTACGACATACCAACAGCAGCACTGACGAGGGCGACAACCACGAGCACATGCGCCGAGAAGAACGAAGCAGGGCTCAGATCCTCTTCTTGCTTGTGGGACATGGCCAGGCGAACGGTCGACAGTTTGCCGTGGATAATCTTGGACATGGCAGTGTTCATGAAGCACGCCTTCGAGACATCGTGGTGGTGACACTGGATGCCTGACTGAACGTAGAGCGCCGACGTCGACTCCGAGAGATCTTTGAGCGTGCCGGCGGTGAGGTCACCAACGGAACCAGCAGGCGCTGTTGGGCCCTCAGCAGGTGCCTTGGTGGGGGCTGGGGTCGTTGTCTTCGGTGTTGGGGCATTCGTAGGCTCCATGGTGGATGCATCATTGGCTGGAGTTTTGGTCGGTTCCATCATGGGCGCTTCGGTCGGTGCCTTAGTAGGAGGCTCCGTTGGAGTCTTCGTCGGACCCCCTGCGGGAACCTTGGCAGGAGCGTCGGCTGGAGCATTCGTTGGTGGTGTCGGTTGTGTGGTACGTGGCTCCGTCGGTGCATCAGTCGGCTTCTCAACGGGAGGAGCCGCGGTCGTCACCTTCGGGGCGTCGGTTGAAGCATTAGTCGATGGCGTTGGTTGCGTGGTAGGTGGCTCCGTCGGAGCGTCAGCCGGCTTCTCGACAGGAGGAGCCGTGGTCGTCACCTTCGGGGCGTCGGTCGGCGCTTCAGTTGATGGCTTTGTCGCTGGAGCTTTGCTGTCAGCGGGAGAATCCGACGGTGGCGTCTCTGATGCCGGCGCATCAGCTGGGGGCTCAGCATCCGCCTTGTACGACAGTTCAAAAGCTTCTGCGTAACCGACAACAGCGACTTCTTCTTCATCCTCGTCGTCCTCTCCGTCGTTATCATCGTTCCACGACGACCCAGAATGGGCGAAAACCTGACGCCATCCACCACCAACAAGCCCACGAACGACGAGCGTGTTGTTCGCTGCACACTCGTGTGCCGTGTCGGTAAGGTTTGCGAGAATTTCGTCGGCGTTATCGGGAACATCCCAGTACTTGATCAGCTCGCCGATCAGACCGGACGCCCCAACGGCTTTAATCGTGCCGTTCAAAACATCCACCGACACGAGTGCCCCACTGAACTGGAGATTGTGCCAGAAGATTTTGCGCGACACGCCACCGGTAGCTACGGTCGCATTAAGCAACTGGGTGTCACCACAGCGCACTTCGAACTCGGCGTGGGCCCCGCCATCGACTTCAACGGCGTTGCGCTGTTTCAAACACGCACGAGACGGTCGCCACAGGATCTTGCTCGACTCGGTTTTGTTAAAGTCTGCGTTGGCAGGATCGTTGACGTACGGCTCCAAGATGGGGAACATTTTGTTGGCGACCAAGCCGCCGCACGGGTGGCGCATGTCGACATCGCCGCTTAAAGACAACGTGAACGTCGTGTCGACAACTAGCGTGGAGCCGCTCACATTACCCATGAGGCTGTCCACCCAGTCACGGACATCGGCAATGAACGACTCGGTGTCTTGCTGCAACGTCGCCGCAAACTTGAGCGTCGCGTTCTTCTCACGGCCGCCACAGCCTCCAACATCGTCATCATTGCCATGGCCTTGACGAACATGATGCTTCTTGCGGCATCCTCCATACTCGTCGTCGTCGTCTTTCTTGCCGTACTTCCCGTACTTCCCATACTTGCCGTGATTGTTCTTCTCCTCTTTCTTGCCATACTTGAGGCTCTTCTTGTCCTCCTTCTTGCCATACTTGCCATGGGTCTTCTTCTCGTCCTTTTCACCGCGCTTCCCGTGGCTGTGGCTCTCTCTCTCGCCATGCTTGCCGTAGCGGTCATGTTCCTTCTCTTCCTTCCTGCCATGCCTGCCATGGCGCCCATTTTCTTCTTCCTCGCTCTCCTTCTCACACTCGTCTTCGTCGTGCTTCTTCCGGCGGAGACTCACGGCTGCCGCGTCGTCCGCCCACGTGATCTCTTGCGGCAAGTAGTCGAACTCGGCCAGCACGTGCGAACTCTGGAACGCCGTCACGATGGCGCGGGTGTCGCTGCTTGGCTGCCGCGCTGCCGTGGGCGTGGCCAGCGCCACTGCCACCGCGGCGCCAACACACACAGACGCGAGGATCTTCATGTTGCCGAACTGGAGGGAACGCAATCTCTTCGAGACAAGGAAAATGTCGGACTGGGTCCATGGGATCCTGTGCTTCGTTGGATCGGACGCACACGAAATCATAGGGGAGGGACGACATGGTGGAATAACCCACTCAAATCACATATTGAAGTGGAATCGATGCGTCATCCCTCCCTCTGCTGGAAGATCGCCAAACAAGTTGCGTCAGTGAGGAAAAGAAGAATAAAACCTCATCTAGCTTCAAGAAACCAGAGGTCGGACAAAAAAGGGCAACTACTGAACGGTCTATGTCCGGCGAGCAATGAGGTTTTATTACCCAAACGCGGAATGATGGTAATCATCAACACGGTGGACGATCGCCATGATGTGAATCGTGAGGATGCCGCAACCTTCACGATGATGAGGCTGCCCTCCATTCAACGGACTCACTACGTACAGCTCTCTTATTCCCTCCATCTCCATCCTACGCTTGGCTCTCGTGTTCGAGCGGACGGTAGCCGCTGCGGCGCTGGGTGGTCACGACAGCAACGCCAACGAATGCCAACGCAAAGAGCACTCCAGTGGCGGCCATGGGGGCGATCAAGGCGTTTGGCGCGGTCGTCCCCGCTCGGCGCGTGAATGAGAAACCCGTGGACGCAGGGGTGCTCTGGTAGAAGCTGGAGAGCTGCGACATAACGGCATGACCAGCACAGACTTTCGGAGCACCGACGCTGGAGTGGCACCCGACTCCGGCCTGCACGTACGCCGCCGCGCCCGAGGCGGCAACAGCGACAGCGTCTGCCTCATCACCGGCAGACGATGGAGGGGCAGGGACTGGGTTAGCGATCGAAGCGGGTGTGGCAACACTGTCTGGCGTCGCGGGCGTCGCTGGCTTGTCAGAGCTCGGGAAGGAGAAGGCAAACGACTCCGTGTATCCCACAGCAGCCACTTCGTAATCACCCGAATCGTTGGATCCATTGGTATCGCGTTGCGTGTAAATTGACCACCCACCGCCGACGACACCCACTACTGAGAGCTGACTCGCTGCACCGCATTCTGCGAGCCCAGTCTTCCAGTCTTTTTGCACGGCTGCCGCATCTTCCGGGTAATGACGGTTCTTGAGGACGCCAACGATGGAGCCCTGGGCGTCCGACGCACGAATGCGTCCATCCATGATGTCCACATTGATGTAGAAGCTTGCGTCTTCGACCGCTTCGCCTCGGACCGAAGGTGTTGACCCACTCGAGGCGATGGACACGTTGAGCAGCACTTGGTCGACGCACAGCACTTGGAACGACGCATAGATCGCTCCTTCGGCTTCTGAGGTGTCCTCTTCCGTGGTGCACGTAGCTGATGGCGTCCACGCGATCTGCTTCACGTCCTTGTCCAGCACGTTGATATCCTGAGGGTTGGCGATGAATTTTTGGAGAATTGGGAACACGTTGGAGAAGCCAGTGCTCCCACAGGGTCCGCGCTGAAGCTCCGCAAACTCATTCTTCGTGAGCGAGAATGTCGTGTCAATGACCAGTGTCGATGCAACGTCATCACTGACAATATCCGTCAGCCACCCAAGTGTGTCGGACACGAACGCCTCCGTGTCCTTGCGAAGCTGCTGGGCGACCGGAATAGTCTTAGCCGGTACGTCATCCGAGTCGGAATCCTGCCAAGGACGTTTGGGTGCGTCTTGATCATCTCCATCCTTCTGGCGCGAGTATTTGTCCTTGTTCGGCGAGTGGTCACGACCACGGTTGTGCGTTGACTGGCCATCGTCTCCACGATCACCACGAGTATCTCCACGGTCCGCATCCTTGTAACCATGGCCGTTGTGACCACCGCTGGCCTTGTGCCCCACATCTCTGTACCCATGATCGCCAGAATCCTTGTGTCCACCGTAACCGCCACTGTCCCCGCGCTCTTCGCCCTTGTGGTGGCGGCCTCCGTCACCCGAGTGCTTGGCGTCCTTGTGGCCATGGTAGCCTTCACCTCCATGCCCCTCGCCCTTGTCGTCTTCGTGGTCATGGTCGCCCCGGTGCTCAGCTTCCTTGTGACCATGGTAGCCTTCGCCTCCGGGCCCTTCGCCCTTGCCATCTTCGTGGCCACCGTCTCCCCAGTGTTTGGCTTTCTTGTGGCCATGGTAGCCATCGCCTCCGTGATCTTCATCCTTACCGTCGTGGCCACCGTCTCCCCAGTGGTTCGCACCCTTGTGCCCATGATCGTACTTGCCATCATCTCCAAATGAGCGAGGAGAATGATCACTGCTTGGAGACTTCACGTCACCCCCATGTCCGTGTCCGCGTTCGCGCCATCCTCCATACCCATGGTCGTCACCATTGTCGCCACCGCGGTGACCATAGCCATGCCAGCCTCCTTCATCTTCTCTTCCCGGATAGCCGTATCCTTCGTGCCCCCGTCCTCCGCTGTCCCACGGGCTCTTGTCGCCACCACCGTGCGACCACTTGCCGTGACCACCGCGGCCGTGGTCGCCATCGTCATCATCTTCGCCGCCATAACGATCCCACCAGTCGTGGCCACGCCCGTCGTCGTAGCGGCCGCGGTAGTTGCTCGCCACAGCCGACTGGTCGAGCGGCGTTACAGCTGAGGGCGCCTCTTGAGGCGGCGACGGGTCGGCTGCCGCCGCCGACACGGCAAGTGTAGACGCCAGCGAGACAAGGAACAAGTGCACCATCTCACGTGGAAAGAACGATCGAAATTCTCGAATGCGGTGGTCGATCCTCTGGAGCTTGGGAGTTCAGGGGGATAGTGAGGAATCATCAGTGATGATGCGTCAGCCCGCTCGAGCTTTGACGAATCACTTTGCCCGTCACGTCTGACCCGTAAACCAAAATGCGAGTCCAATGATGATCGTTCAGACTCAGCTTGAACCTGAGTCAACAGTGGAATGCCAGTGGTGGTATCGTCACACGCCATCTGAGAATGGATGTGGGGACATTCATTCGCTCAAGTTGAAGTGTGGAAATAGTGACATGTCACTCGGAGTTTTTGAAGACAATTCTGTCTTTCACAGTAGATCTGGGCTTTTGGTGCGAACATCACTCTTGTTGCCAATTGATTCTCCATCCCGACCGCCATGGCCGTGCCCGCGTGGACGGCGCGCGAGTGGCGCCCGCTTGCGCGTGATCTCTGCGCACATTTGCTGGACGCGCAACACCCTGTCTCAGATATCTCGTCCGCGTCCCATGGTTCTGAAAGCGACGACCGCAAGCGCCAGCAGCGGCTGCTGCTACGCGCCGACAAAGTCGTCGCCAAGATGTACTCGCATCGCTACATGGACATTACGCCGCAGCAAATCAAGGGCGAAGTGGACGAGATCGCCAAGAAAATGGACGTCCACTTGCTCTCCGAACGAGCGGTGCGACTGAAAGAACTGACGAGTGGCTGCGATTATCGTGTGGTCAAAATGTTGATAGAGCTGGCCGAGGCACCGACGCGCGCGAGTGACGCACACGTGGCCGTCGATTCGACGGCACCATTGGAGGCTCTTCAGGCGTGGAATCGACTACTCACACCCAGCAAAGATGTGCAAAAGGCGGAGAACAGAGCTCGAGAGGAGGCGGCGCTGGCGGCGAAGTTGGAGGCCGAGTTGCTGCAGGTCGCGTGGGAAGACGACTGGTGGAAGGAGCGTCAGGACGATGACGATGCAAGCGATTTGGACGATGCCCTGCAGGATGTCGACGACGATGTGTATAAAGCGGCGAGTGCATCAGGCGAGCAATATGATCCTATCGTTCGAGGAATCGCGTCGCGTGTGCTCACACCCGAGGAGGCCAGTGAGATGCCCAATGATCGCGATGGAGAAGCCACGAGCATGGAGGTTGATGAAGACACTTTAACGGATCAGCTTGATGAAGACGAAGACGATGAAGACGATTTGCTGCTGCAGTACTTTCGCCCGGCAACCGACCCACTCGATTCCGTGGAAACGGGGGATCGGACTGAAGACCAGCGGCCCAACCGAGATGGCGGGGAGTTGTTTTTCAGCTTTGACAAGCCGTCGCTCTTGCTTCCTCTTGTCGAGTCGGTCACTGCGCACCGAAGTATCAGTGCTGCACAGAAACCCCGCGAGCCGAGAAGAGTCGTTCGTGAAGACGTGTTGGTGGAGGCAGCTTTCTACGCTTTGCGTGGCGTACCATCGCCCTTCTTCGAGATGCGCAAGTCGCCACATAGCTTTTTCTGCGGTGATTTGTCCATATCCAACTTTGAGACGTCGAGTCTTGTGCTCCGAGGACTTGCCGTATCGCACTTGTCTCCGATGTCAATGGCCAGTGTACTCGATAGAGTCGTGGTGGCGGCTTCCAACCTGCAGTTATTGCGTGACGTCGCTGCATTCTTCGTTCAAGCTCCTTCCCATGAAGCCCGCTCGACGACTGCAGAAGGAATGGCGTCCGGAATTTACAGCCAAGTCAAGAGCTGTGAACGATTTGTGAGTGAAACACGCGAGAACATGGCCAATGCGAAGCGATCAGTGAATCACCACGACTCAATAGACTCCCAGGTGTCCGCGACCACAGTTCTACCAACATTGCTTGGTGTACTCGGGACTTTCCAGGAAATGTTCAAGGTGATTGCATGGCTGAGATCGACAGTCACAAAGTGCATCGAAACGTTCCACACGCGGGCGCGCCATGAGATCACCGCTGCTGAATTGTCAAGTCAGCTGCTGTCAGCATTGCATCAGGAGCTACGACTCGTCTTCATTGAATCCTCGGAATCGGCGTCGAGAGAAGAGCGTTCACAGTGGGATCCATACGAGATCGTTTGCCGGCTCTTTGTTGGGACGCTCACTCCGTACCTCGATGTGATGGATCAAGTCTTGTTCGAGAGGGGCTACGGTGCGCGGATCCAGTTGCACCATGAGCTATTTTTCGTCAACTTGGACCGAGACTCAACGTTACCCAAATCAGCCGCTGAAGAGTCTTTCGAAGACGCAATGTCGGCGCTCATGCCATTTCGTGTCGAATCGGGTGCTGTTCCCACGTTTCTGAGGCCGTTGGTGCGGCTGATGAGCGCAGCGCTGGAGAGTCGACAGATCCTCAACCAATACTTAAACCAGCATACAGTCCCAACCGACATCTTAAAGTCGACGTCCAAACGGTTATCGGAGCATTTCACGACCACGTTCACCAAAGCAGCCTTGCCGTCCACCTCCTCAATGGGAGTGTTTGCCTCAGGGCAATCGTGTCCTCTCGATGAACTTCTTCGTCAAGCTGTTATCCAACCAGTGCAAGAAAAGGTAAGGACTCAAGCCTTTGATGCACAACTTCTGGGACTAAGGGTTGTGCTGTTATAGTGTGCAGGCATCAACGGAGTGATTGCCAACCTCTTCCGTGAGAAGCTTCAGTTCCGTGAACACGTGGACACCGTACGCTCCTTTCTTCTCATGCATCAGGTACACCCAATCCTATTTGGTTGTTGCTGCCTATCAACGTCCTTGTACTGATTTCCATCCATGTGAATGGAAACGAGAAGCAAGATGTCTTCACTGATCTTGCGCAGTTCCTGATCGAGCAGATTCAACTTGATCCAGTTGGCTGGGCGAAGAACGAGTCGCTCAATACCGCCTTACAGGACTCAGTTCAACGACTTCACGTGGAAGGGTTGATTTCAAATGACCAGCGTGAAACTGCTGCGCGTATAAGCATCCGAGTTGACATCAAGGAGTTGGAGAAGCTCCGGATCGCGCGCCATATCGATGTCATGGCGGTGCGCCATCTCCAATTCAAGTTCACTGCATCCCAGCCTCTTCGAGTACTGTTCAGTGGTTCGATCGTCCACAAGTACTCCAAACTTGCAATTCTGCTATTGCAAGTCAAGCTGGTGGAGTTGATACTTACCAACGTACGTTCGCAGAAAGGGCTTGTTTCTTACCACAAAATTGATCTGATCTTGACGATATATGCTTTTGTAGTTCAAGCAGAACTATCGTCACCGTCTTTGCTTCCTGGAGTGAGTCCCGCAGGTCGCATAACAAGTGCCTTTCGCTGGCTAACTCTCTAGTATGATGCAGAACTCAAGGACCCTTGCGGGGCCAACTCGTTCACCTGGCTGACATGCTTCACTACACACGCGCGGTACTGAACTACCTTGCAAATCAGGTGCTTGAAGTTGGTGGAGCGTGAGTCACCCTCGGCGACACTGATCTGTATTACCTTTTGCAGATGACCGGCGACTCGTGGAGTAAAGTGGAGCGAGTGATTCGACAGTCCCAGAGTATTCGCGAGATCAATGAGGCCCACGAAATGTATCTCGACAAGATGCTGAACGCCTTTTTCGTCTTGAAGAAGGTACGCAGTACAAGCTGCTCGAGAAAAAAAGAACACAGAAAGTATGCTCAGGATCTGACACTGTGGATCATGTACAGCATGAGGGTTTTACACGCCAGTTCATGCAGAATTTCAATGATATCATCGCGTACGGAAGCCGCGTCGAGGATTTCGTGCGAACCGTTGAGCGCAACATGGGTCGTTACTTTGGCACGGCCGAGCCGGCAGACCCCAAGAAAAGTGGGCGAAACACCACTCGGCGAGACATCAGGACGCGACGACGAGAGCGCGTTCCAAATGACGAGTTTAGAGCGCTGCACGCAAAGCTGCTCCGCAGTCTCAAGAACTCCGAGGGCAACTACGAGAATCAGCTCCATGTGATCACCATCGTTTTGGACGCCATGGTCAAGAATGGAGCATCGCCACACGTCAACGAGTTACTGCTACTGCTCACGTTCAACGGCTATCGTGCGCCGTCCAGATCACGCATGACGTCGTCTGGTTAGCATCAACGCATCCACTATCAAGCACGCTTCCGCTTCCAATCGTTGCGGTTCGCTTCACGTGTGAGACGCGTGCGCTTTGCTTTTTCCAGCGTTGCGACAGCTAGTTGCGTGACAACCGCCAGCGATTCGTCGGTGTTTTCGTTTGGACGATGAAGAACTGGTTTTGTCCGCATCCGAAAATCAGGACCATATCTGCATCAATACAACATCCAAACAACCAGTCAGTCGTATCCAGCGAAGCCAATCAGCAAAATGACTCGTACTCTTCGAAGAATTCGTGCTCCGGAACTTCCAGATCCTGGACGTTCACATTGGGGGCCGCAATGGTCGTGGCAACGGCAGCAAGTGCTCGGCACGCGTCGGCACCGCTGTATCCTCCACCGCCTAGCAGCAACATTGGGCGATTAAAGGCCATGAGTGTCTGGACGCATTGCGTGATGCCGTGACTCGTCAAGTTGAAGCCGCCCAAACTGTCTCTCGCCAACGTGTCCACGCCGCAGAGTAGCACAACGGCTTCCGGATCCACGCACTCGATCGCCTTGGCGACAACCGTCTCAAAGAGCGCATGAAACTGGCCGTCGACAATACCTCGCCGAAGGGGGACGTTGATCGTGTGGTACTTGCCACGACCGCCTCCAATCTCGTCTTGTGCGCCCGTGCCCGGAAAGAACGCTCGCTCCATCATGTGGAGTGACAGTGTCGTGACGTTGGGGCTATAGAAAAAGGCCTCTTGCACACCGTCGCCGTGATGGACGTCCATGTCTATGCAAAGCACGCACTCGAGCTTGGGTTGGCCGTTGCCGTTGTCGTTGATCGCTGGAGGGGGTTGCAGAAGCCGCTGGATGGCGAGCACCACATCATTGACGTAGCAGAAGCCGCTCGCTTGGCTGCGCATCGCATGGTGTCGCCCTCCGCCGAGATTGATCACTACGGGTGCACTGGCTGTGCCTCCTGTTTCTTCCTGGCGCCGTTGACGCCATTGGCCGATGAGGTGCTTGAGTGCGTCGGCCGCCGTGAGCGAGGCACCAGCGACGTAGCGGCAGTACTCGTAGAGACCCGGAAACACGTACGCGTCGTCGACGAGCTCAAACTCTTTACAGTCGCGGTCAGAGACCGGACGCCCATGGCGACTCGCGCCTGTGCGCGAGCCATCGCCGAGCGTTGTGGGCTTGGACGTTGACTCACTCGACTGCGCCGTGCGCCGCAGCGTGTCCACATAGTCGCGCGCGTGGAAGCGCATGAGATGGTCGTCAGTCGCAAGCGACGGCGCGATAAACTGCATGCCGAACGGTCGGGTTTCCTCCCTCTCACTTCCAGTGTGTCGCGTTGCCAGCGCCTGAAGCAGCGCGAGCGTCATTTGCTCGCGCCGCGGATGCACGGGGAGCCGCGATAACGCACGGTAATACGCAGGCGAGTGGATGAAAACGACATCCCGCGCCACGCTAGACGTCTCTGCGTGTGAAATCGTATCTCTCGAGGTGCAGGCGTCGCGTAGAGACTGGGGAGCATCTCCTTGAACGCTTGGCGCGGCATTCGTTGGCGCCATTTCTGCTTCCTCTTTTCGGGAACTCGCCAATGTCCAAAAGCTCAAGCTGCACATTAGTGACATGGCAATGTCACTCAAAGATGGCTACATCTGATGTTGGTTCATTCGTCGGGAAGGAATGCAAGGAAAAGCAACGCGGCGAGCTGACCGCCGTACGTGAACTCGCCCGTGGGCGTGGTGAGTAGGGCGAGCGGTTTGGAGGTCGTGGTTGTCGTGAGCGGCGACTCCTGAGGGTGCGATTGGCCGACTGCGAACGACGCGAACCTGGAAGACGCTGATGTGCTTGGCGGCAGGGACACTCGAGCCGGCGACGTTGGATCTTCGGCAACACTTTCACTGCGGGTCGCTCCACTCGTGAACCGGTCGCGTCGCAACGATCGCCATTCTTCGTCTGCTTTCTCGAGTAATTGGTCAAGAAGATCCACGGGGTCCTTCTCGAGCAAGTCATGGGTGACCTTGCGGATCAATTCGAGCTCTTTTGAAGCAGAAGCCTGCCCTCCATCGGAAAGCGAGATGCTCGAAGCGTCTGTCAGTGCAGCCTGCAATGATCCGACGATGTGCGCGAAGCGCTTCTTCGTTTTCTCGACGACCTACAGCGAACGCGGAACAGTGTGAGAAGCTTGCGAATGTCGTCCATCCATCCACACACACTACGCACCACAGCTTTCTCGGCTGGAAGAGATTGAATATGGGCACTCAACAGAGCTTGCGAGACCTTTCTCAACAGCGATAGCGATTCGTCGGTGGCGGCTGCCTTGAGTTGCACGAGCGCTGGTCGATAGAACTCGATGGCCCGGTACAAGTCCCCAAGCGCAACGCACAATTCACCCAATCGCAGCAGTGAGCTCACGATATCCGCATGGTCGTACGGCAGATTTTCCCGGCGTATACTGAGAGCTCGAATGGCTGTACTAAAGGCTGCCTCCAGCCCGTTCCCTGACGCGTTTCCGGCTTGGAGCAGTGCAATTCTGTGCAGACACGAGGCCGCTTGGCTCCAGATCTCTTGAACGATGACCGCATCGCCCTCACTCTCTTGCGCGAGCCGCTCGTAAACCGAAAATGCCTCATCAAAGACACTCACGGCATCGTCGCTTCGGCCGCTCGCGACCAATGCGTCTCCTTCTAGTTGACGAAGATCTGCGTACGCCACGCTGAGCTTGCCATGAGAGTCTCTCACGAGCGCAGTAACTTGGTGGAACAGTTGAAAGGTGCCCTCCAGATCGCCACGATCGCGAGAGATTGCAATCATGGCTATGTGCAAGTCGAGCAGGAACGGGTGGACGACTCCTCCAAAGAGATCTTGCACAGTCTGGACCGCCTCTGCAAACAATAAGCGGATTTCGTTCAGCGGGTGAGATTTTGCATGCTGGACCCGCATCTTCACCAGCAAACCACGTGCATACGCGAGGGACTTGGGTCTGCTGGCCGCGAGCGCAAGGGAAACAAGCCTCTCTGACTCGTCAAGTTGAACAAGGACAAGGCTGAGCTCCGCGCCCCAGATCAAGAGGTTCACAAGCGCGGCGCTTGCGACTCCTCGGGAAGCTGTGTCTTCGATCGCGATCTGGGTTTTCACATACTCTAAGCCTGCCTCGATATCACCGGCAGCGACCACCTCGTTAGCTTGTGACACGCGTTGTTTACACACGTGCGTGGTTTGACACAAAGGGATCGGGTGAGAACGGCTCGAGCAGAAGACTTCTGCGTCTGGAAACGGCCGAGTTGATGAGAAGTTGATATCGCCATCGACGATGCAAACGTCTGTGTGGTACAGCACCGCCTGTAGCACTTCATTGCTGATCGCATTACCATTCCGCAGCTCTGCCCACGTGGCGGGGTCTGAGACGACGAACTGCTGCTGCACGCGTGGCAGAATGCGGGCTTGCCAGAATGCGTTCGCGCCGCTTGTTGGTCGTTCGAACACCAAGTTGAGAAACTCATGGACGACTCGCATGGCCGCGTCTTCGGCAATCTCTCTCGACATTGGGTGGGAGCCAGACGCCTCTGTCTCTGCTTGCGCCACCGAATACCTTGAAGACTCGACGCTTTCGTCGCCCGCATCGCCAAGCGGATGATCCCGTACAGTGGAAGTGACGTCATTTGCAGCGTCGAGAAAGACCGCCTTCAACGAAGCGCGCAGTTCATTCTTGGCGGCACGGCCGATCATTTCCGAGAGGAACAGACTTTTGGTGTGCTTCAAGTTGGCCGCCTCGTAGCAGAGACCCAGATATCGTGCAGGGATGCCCTCGCAATGCAGCGCCTCTGTTAGGGTAAAACTGTCGTACACCTGGATGCTCTGCGTCTCAACGGCGTCCACAAACGCCGGTAGGGCGACCCAACGAAGGTGCTCTTCCGCGGTCATCATTGCTTGCTCCAATATGATGCGCTGCTCGTCGCTGAAGCACGGCCCCCACCACTGCGGATGCAGCGGGAGGATATCGCCAAGCTGGGAGACGAGCTCGGGGCGCAGCGGCGACAGCGACGGCTCCTGTGGTGATGCCGTGGTCGGAAACATGTCAACCAGATTGTGCAGATACGCCACAATGTGACCATTCTCCACTGTGGCGAACACGCCGGTAGAGACACCGACATGCTGCGCCAAGCGGTCTTGGGTCGCTTCACGTAGGCCTTGTAAGCCACCCATATTGTCGACAAAGATCCCGAGGTGTCTGCCCACGGTCTCCAGTTGCTTCAGAACGCTGCTTTGCTGGTTATGATCGCACGACACCAGCATGCGTGAGCTCCGAATGCGGGTCTCGTGGAGAGGCGGAAGTTGAGCAAACACCAGTGCGCGAAAGCCGAGGTAGTCGACGATGCACTGCAGCGGCACTCGAAGCGAACACGCGCCGGTCTCCATGATGGCATCGTGGACAGCTCGCGCGGCGCGAAGCTGGTGGCCGAAGACCTTGTGGGCCGTCTCGTCGTGGGTGATGTAGATCAGCAGACCGTCCACAGCAAACTTGGTGACGCTGAGACGACATGGCTCGTTGGCGTCAGCATAGTCGGTGGCAAGGAACTGATCGTCGTCGAGCGATAAGGAATGAACCGAGCGCGCGTCGTCGTTGACGATTATTTCATGGACGAGTTCCTCCACGGCGGTTTCTGCTGCCTGTTGAAATGCTGCGATGAACGCCGCCATCTCGAGACCACTGGATAGCGAATCGCTGTCGGATTTGTTTTCAGCTTGGAAATGCAGGAACTCGGTTTCCCAATCGCGTGCTGGAAACTCTTCACAGATCGACTCGTTTAGGAGCTCATTGCTGACTCCCACATTCGCGTCTGACACTGAAGCTGGTGAGTGATTCGTCTGGTGTGATGGTTCGTCGATTGGATCCAGTTCTGAGAAAGCCTCGGGCTCGCTTCGCTCACTGCACTTGATAGGTCGCAGGTGGTCTGAGAAGCTCGACCGCGGTGTTGTCTCGGTGTCGTGGTTCTCTGGATACTGCTTCTTCTCCATTGGCGCACCTACGCGAGTACGAGACGTAAAGTAATACGTCATCACGCGAAGGAATTGCTCACGCGAGATCTTGCCGTCGACATTGGGGTCAAGCTGCTGCTGGAGAAGCGAGTACTCGGAAATGTCGCCCTGCCAGTCAACGTGCACAAACGACACAGACTTGTTCAATGAAAGGCAACTTTGCTACAGGTATCCAGTGGGGTTAGTAATCCACGGTGTGATGAGAAAGGATATCAATTGCAGCAGATTCCGCAGCTTGGAGGCATCGACACGGTCTGTTCGACGGGGATCACACTGCAACAAAACAACGCCACGTCACAGGGTGATGGAGCGAAAGGGAGGTAACTTTTCCAACTCACCGCCGTAAAGGCATCGCTGGCTCGACGGAGTCTCTCGGTAATACTACAAGTGCCATCAAGCTCAGTGCTTTTTTATGAGTCCTTGGTATTCCCGATACGCTCACTTACATAGGTGACGTGTCCGCACCCCCTGCTGTGGACGACCGTGCCTGCAAAACAACAACTTGTCAATACGCCGTGCGCCAACGGTGATGTGGGGGAACTGGATGGTAACCTGGAAAGCCGCTTGCCACTCGTGGAGTTCCTTTTCGTTGCCACACGCAAACACATACGCCTTGGAGGTCTACAGCACCAAAAGCCACCCACAGAATACCGGTGAGCCCGCTTCCTTTCTTTTGGCACATTTCTCCTTGTCCATACCTTGTTCTTTGGAAGCAAGTGGAATGCGTGCTTGCGCGTGATACGTTTCTACAACCAAGACACAAAAGTGAGTATTCAAAACCCTTTAGTTATCGTGGCGCGGGCGATAAAGTTCCCACATCGTCCTGGAGCACAAAGTCGTATCCCGCGAGTTCAATCGAATAGCTCTGCCGTGCACTCGACAGCGAGAACCGCGGCGTTTGCTCAGAAGCCATGGAAAAGTATTTGAGCACATGGTGGTCAAGATGGACCCACTTCTCGGTCCACTTGGGGCCGAAAAGACTATGGCCAAACTGTGTCAACAAGCTGCGGTGAGTGCGCCGCCATCTCTTGGCCTGATCGAGACCTCGTACCTTGTACAGCTTGCCCGACTTGGGCTCGACACTGGCCATGTTCTCTCTCGGCAGCAACTATAACTGGTCCTTTCGCGTCAGCCCCGGAGAGCGAAACGATCAACTTCAACTGAACTGGAAACTGTCCAATTTCATTGTATCACTTCAAATTACAATTATGCCCAAGCTTGCGGCTGTCAACAAAAGCGAGGAATGTCCACCAGGGTCACCGTCACTGAACTGAACTGGTGTTGTAGGGAACGCTTCTCGTCCTCAGCTGGCGTTTGGCGACGATGTTGGGGACCTCGTCGTGATCTTCTCGAGTGTCTCGATGGCGCGCTGCATTTGCTCGATCAGTTTATTTGGCGTAAACTCTTTCGTGACCTCAAGCGTCAACGGCGAGACCACCGTGGCCCGAACCCGCGCTCGCCAGCGGACGACGTCGCTAATGCGCCTCTCGACATGCTTGAGCTGGGTCTCGTTTTTGATAATTAGACGCTCGTGAGCGGTTTCATTCGACGACAGGAAGGCTTGGACTTGCGTGCACGCGTCACACCCGTGACCCATTACAATGTCTCGGTAGTCCGCGTTCCGCAGCATGGGCACTCGGCACTGGAAGTCTTGAAGCAGCACCGCTGTGTGCTGGGAGAGTGACTCATCAATCGGCCGTGATGCGGTGAAAAGCTCAAGCGCCGGCACAATGAGATAGGCGACCGTGGCGTCGTTCGTGGTGGTCAAGTGTTCGACCACGCTCGCGTGGGAGAGCCTGCTGATGAGCTCCAACACACGACAGAGCTCGGGGGCGGTTGGACACGATGAATCGCCAACATGCGAGGAGCCAGCGTACCGCGTGAGCTGGCCCGTCATTCCGAATCGCTCTTGTGGCCAGTTGATTTGAGCTGCGTGAACGCCGACGGCATCCAGCACTTGGGCGATCCGCGTCGTGTCCGTCTCGTCTGTCAGTAACGAACAGACCAGACTGACTCGACTTCGAAACTGAGTGGCTCTCGCAATGCCGAGAAACGTCGGAAGGCATGTGTCCCACCCGAAATGGATCACAGCGTCGCGTACGCGTGGCTCAAATTGGAACTGCCACACAGTGCGCAAGAGCTTAAGGAAGAGGTCGCGATCATGGAATTCCATCACGATCGTGAGGCAGGCCAGAAAGTCAGGCGACGTACTCGTCCAGCCCTGGCCACGCGTGAGAATACGATTGGCGAACTCCAACGTGCGGGGCGCCTTGGTCTCCACAAAACGGGCCAGTGTGGCGACAACCTTATTGGTGGGCGCGAGCACAAGCTGTTCAAACTCCACTTCAGTCGACTGGATCACGGCCGTGTCGTACCACTGGGCCTTAGTCGTGCCTTCATTCCCCGTAAACTCCAGCTCGTAATAATCAAAGTCGACAATTGTTTCCAGGAACCCCGCGGGCGCAATTTCGTCGGTGTGGTCGGCTTGAACGTCGGAGCAGCTTCTCGGCTCTGTGGAGCCATACTTGACCCACGGATTCTTCAGTGTGACCGAGATCTCGGCATCTATAAGATAATCACTCTCGGTATCCGACACGTGCCAATAGCAGAACCTGGCGAGCGAGACCATTAGCTTGCCCAGGGTGGTCTCACAGAGCGTGGCCAGCGCATGAGCAACAACGTGGTCCTTGTTCTTGAGGTACTCAAACCGTAGGCCTTGGTCCGAGTGGTCGTGCTCGAGAACGTAGACAAACTGGCGATTCGTTGGGTACGCAGCTGTGAGCAAACCGTCGTCGCGTTTTACGCGCTTCCTGCGATCGTCCACCGCGAAGAAGTTCGTCAACGTCTGGTTGATAACTGGCTGGGCGCTGGTGGTGCTAACAAAGCGAGGAATCTCCTTCAACATCGTCGTCACCAAATTGTACGTCAAGCACAAGCGGTACCCACTCGTCACGGGCTTGACTTCGTGCGCACAATCCCCATAGAACGCAGCGCACTTGACGTCGAACGCACTCGCTGTCGATGGAGACCACACGTGCGGCTCACCCTCCGTCGCTGATGGATCGTGGACCACGAGATCACCACCCGTAAACGTACACGGGAGAAGCACCACAAGGGTACCAAATATGCCGGGCTCCTTCGTCTTGGTGGCGTTCAAACTTGCCGCCTTCCTCATAGAGCAACAGCTTGTACAGCTTCGCGTCGACTTGTGCGGCCTCAGCGATTCCCAGTGGCTTTCGAATGGCGCGGAGAATGCTTTGTACGAACGGCGTCCACTGCGGATTGGTAATGGCGATCTCGTTGACGTTCAGCTCCCAGGTATTGCGGACATCGGTGTTGACGAGGGTCTTTTCTCCATGACCGTAGGGCGCGAGGCGGCACTTGGCGATCACGCGCTTGGCCATGTCGTCCGTCAACGGCAGCGGAACTTGTTCGGCATTGTCGGCGTTGTCAGCGCCACGAATCTCGACGCCCGGGGGAGGGTAGTTGGGGAGCGATCCGCATACAAAGCAGTCACCGTGACGGTCCAGATTCCCCAGCGCACGCGAGACGTCGTCCAGGCAGTCGTCGTACTCGTAGCGCGCGCGCGGCGGCCCATGGATATCGAGAGACTGAGGGTGATTATTGACTGATTGATAGAATACAGTAGAGGGTTTCTACAGTAGTAGAAAGCCTAGTAGATACTTTCTGCCGGATAGTTACCTCCATTATATGGTTTCGGACCTCCAAACCAGAATGGAGATGAGCTCTGCGTCAGACCTCCCTGTCGCAGGCTGCGAAAGGGTGAACCCAAGAACTGAATGATAGGGTGTCGTGATCAGATCAATACCTACCATGTTTTTGGGTTCAGCTTTGAACCCACAGTTGACGACCAAGACAGTCTTGTGTCGCTCTCTTCCACTCACTTTCTCTTCTCTCTCTACACAAGCAAAGCATGCAGCGACGTGTGCAAGACGCTTCCGAGTCCGAGGCACACGGCGTTCTACCGCGAACCTCCAAGCCCGTCGCTGTCAGTCTCCGCCAGGCATCGGCGCCGGCGCTGCTCAAGGCAAAAACCTCGAGGAGGGTGGTGAAGCCGCCGCGGCGGTCAATCTCTCTGCACTCCGCACCTGTGAGCGATGGCACTGTCTTACTCGCAGCTTCGGCTGCGCGCAAGTTCCAGCGCGCCGTCTCAGGCTACTTTGGCATCGTCCCTCCGGTGCCCACAACGCTGTGCCAGATCTGCTTTGAGAATGTGCCCGTTGACGAAACGATCAAGCTATCGGTGTGCGACCATCGGTACTGCGAACCATGTCTCAAGCGGTACTTGGAACTCAAGATCACCGAGGGCAACGTTTTCCCCGTCTGCTTCCACCCGGTGGAGCCCGCCACAGCCATGACGACGACCCACAACAGCGCTAGCACCTCTGCCACGTGTGGCAAGCGCATCGACGATGCGCAGCTTCAGGAGATCGTAGACCGAGACGTCTGGTCCAAGTGCACGCTCTTCCGGTTCAACAAAGCGAACGCAACGGCACGCGAGTGCCCGTTCTGCTGCCACCAGCAAGCGTGTGCTGGTCCAGAGCAACCCGAATGCACGTGCGAGAAGTGCAGTCACACGTTCTGTTTCTTCCACGGTAACGCTCACGCCGATGGCTCGTGCGCGGACTACGAGTTGAAACACGCCGAGAGCGAGACCCAGAGCCGCGCGACGATCGCCCGTGTGGCCAAGCCGTGTCCTGGCTGCAAGAGCAACGTCGAAAAGTCTGGTGCGTTGAGTTTCCTTTGCTCTCGTCCTCTGTTGTCACCAGCACTTATATAGTGGATTGACTCCGATTAGGCGGATGCAACCACATGACGTGTGTTGTGTGTCGCACCGAGTTTTGTTGGATCTGCAACGCAACGTTCGAGCGGAATGGTGTGATCGACCACTACAACGTACGTCTCCTCCGAGTCCACCATTTCTTGGGTTCCGTTGATGGTGACGTCTTTATGCTCATGCAGGCTGCAAATCTCACGCGCTGCAGTGGCCGCCAGTTCGAGGACATCGACGTGAATGGGCAATCATCACTGTGGGCACGTTTCTGCCGCGTCTACGGGGCTGCGCATATCCAAATATTCCAGAAGCTGTACCAAGTCACGAATTTTCTCGTGTTCCCGCTCGCGGTCGCACTCGCACTTCTTGTCACTGGCGCCACTCGCGTGCGTCCAATCCAGGTGATGACAACCATGACGTATTCGGATCTCGTCGACTACGTACGGGTGGGCATCGCTGGGCTCACGGCGTTGGGAGCGTTCGTCTGGATAGTAACGATGCTGCCGGAATTTGTTCTCGATGTGTACATGTTCGTGCATCAAGCCAAGGCAATTGGGGAGTTTGGTACTGTGGCCTGGCCACACCTGCAACCACGTTTGCAGCGACTTTGGTCGTGGACTCGTACCCAAGGCACTCAGCTCCGTGATAATTTGCGTTCGCGTCGCGTCGCGCATGCCCTATCCGTTGAGCCCGAGAGCGAACCCCTCTTGTCGTGAGAGACCAGTATCGTGTATTGCCATTGTATTGCAGTTTCGAATACCTCCGTTTGTTGGCTTTGATTGTGAGCTCCTGCCACTTTTCTAAAGAATCATGCGAATCTGGACACGCTTTACTGAGTCTGCTTCTCTTGGAGGGTTGCGTGAGTGCGAATGGCTGATTGAGTGAGGGCGTACCTTCACCAGAGACGGAACTGCCATTCCCATTCAGGGGTCATTTTCCCGACGATTGAGATCTGATACCATGCCTCGAAATAGAGGGCTCCAAACGGTTAGGGTATCGATAGCCTATTTGACTGAAGAGCAACATCCACCCAGATTAGACTCGTGACGGAGACTCGTCACCAGTCTCCCATGTCGAGACCTCAACCGCCACGCCCATAGCTGAAGTGACATTGAGCGATGCCTTCTTGGAAAGCCATGTCCCAGCCGGACCATCTCGTCGGGTCCCAGGCGTCATGGTGTCGGGAGCGGCACCTGCACAAAAGAAGTGCACGATGGAGACCGAGAGTGCGTCAGGATCGCGCGAGTATGACATCAAGCTGGAGCGCGTGGCTCGCGCGCTCGACAATGTTACACGCGTCGGTGAAACGATAGCCACTGGTGCTTGTGAGCGCTTCCCGCTTCCAGGAGTCGCAATTAGGAGCAACGGCGAAGACGAACTCTTGTTCCCGTTACGACCGAAAGCCGTGGAGATCATCAAGGCACATGGTACAGTCTCCCAGCGGGATCAGCTTTCGATGGGTGCTGCAACGGCGTGGGAAGTGAAGGGGCAGTCGCTAGAGCTACGCAATCCGCAGTGGCACGAGTTTCTCGGTGAATGTCTCTCCTCCATGCGTGAACAGATGAGTATCGCACCGCTTCAGATCTCTTTGAACAAGATGGTGTTGGTGGAATCAATGGCTCGGCTGCCTGGCGAAAACCAATGCGACGGCCGGAGCGACGGCGCGTTTGGAACGCTAGTGGTCGTGCTGCCTGAACCATCATTCGAAGGCGGTGACTTTGTATCCACGAAGCACGTGCAGCGGCACCAAGCACCGGACCGGCAATCGATCGAAGACTCTGCTGGGCGAATTACGCTATGGCGTCCAAGTGTACAAGAGAACGGCTTTCGTGGCATCACGTTTGCAGCGTTCTCCCATGCCTGCGCGTTCGCCACCGAGCCATTAACGAGTGGTGCCGCGCTGTGTCTCGTGTACGATATCGTGACGACTCGCCCGAGCAACGTGCCTCTCTATGGCGGATTGCCTGTCGTTCAACAGTGTGTGAACGCCGCTCTCAACGAGTATTTCGACGTTGCACCGGCATCGTTGACGAAAAAGTTCAATATCGCTCCGGACGCTTTGCGCATCATCAACGATTTTACTGCGGAGCGTCACTTTGTGTACATTGTCGAAGGCTATTCGTTCGAGAAGCTCCACGGCGACGAACTGGAGGTCGCACAGAGTCTTGCAGCGTTTTGTGCACAGAGTGGCGGTCAATTTGCACTGTACTTCACCGGCGTGTTGTGCTCGCAAGAGAAGACTCGTGCCAGCACGGAATGGAACGTGACGCTCAAGTCACCGTGGCTGAAGTATGGAGAGTTCCCCTCAGCGTGCAGGTACCCTCCGATTGATGTTCGCATCAAGCAGGATGTGGCCCCACTAGGCCGAGTCGAGCAGCTAGAGCTTGACGCCAACGTGTACGACCTCGACGACGCTGACTTGAGGATCGTCGAAAGGAAACACAAGAACCACTGGCAGACGGCAGTGGGTCACTTGCGTGCGCTGGTCGTTCAGCCGGCGATGATCGAGCAGCTCCAGCTTGCAAAGCTGGCCATCTCGGACTGCATTGTGGAGCTCCAAAATCGTCTGACGATTTCACGGGACGAAGCGTTACGGTACATGCGGCGGATCATCCACTGCCGTCGCGAATGGACTGTTGAGCACAAGGATATGAAGCATCTCGAGAGCTTTGTCGCGGTCATGATGGAGCTCAATGATCGTCCATTGTTATTGGATTTGCTTCGCAGTATTTGCCTCAACGATCATGACCACTTGGGAACTCTTCGGGTGGTAGTAAACCACGTTGGCTGGGACGCCTGCGTTGAGACGCTCGTGCAGTGCCTTCTCTCAACGCCGACACTGCGCAGTCGCGTTCACCTCATCAATGCCGTCGTTGAGGCGTCCTCTAGCACGACACGTATTAACCGGTTGCTGACGCCACTGCTTTCACTCCATCCATGGACGGCAATCCAGGTTGATCACCGATGCTATGAACCCCAAGAGTACGAACCGAGCCGAGCAGACTTTGCTCGGTTGCTCACTGTGGCGCGTGGTTCGTCGCCCGAGATGCTGATGCATGTCGTCTCAATGCCCCAAGCAGAGACTTTTATCCGCGTCGTGGTACCGGCACTCTCACGTCTTGTGAAGGAAGACGAGTTTCAGTCGCTGCAGCCTGTCGTGGCCCACGTCTCGGGGCTCTTCCAAGAGATGGCGGCTGTGGTTCGCAACAGGCCATTCGCCGACGTGCAGATACCTACGGTTCATTGCGACACATGTGACCAGCTCCAATCGTTTTTAAGATCGGCGGCGACGCAGATGGATATGCAGCACGCAAACGCTTCGGAGCAGTGCGACCACATCGCGGCGATGCTTCGCAATCAAGTGGCGTCTCCCGGGGTGGTGAAGATTCAGAGGGTGGTGGGCGCCATGTTGCGGCTCACAAAGATATTGGAGTTCCAAGTGGACGATGTCTTTTATCCCACAAGGCGAGCGGAGGAGATGCTCCATGCGATGGAACTACGAGTGAGTCCCGATGCTTTGTAATGTACAAAGCATACTGTCAATGGGATAGGAGATCTATTGCTATGGATCATATGTATCCACGTATTTTCACGATTTGGATAAGCGCGTGTATCCGATTCTGTGATTTTATCCGTATAATATCCAGGGCGAGAAACAAGTTACCTGCCAAGATGGCGCGCAAGACCGGCAAGCGCAAGGCGCGCGTCGCCGCGTATCTCTACGAACCGAAGATCCAGCGCGTCGCGCGTGCGCTGGAGAACCTCCGTCGCGTGGGCGCGCCCGTGGCGACCGGCACGAGCGAGCGGTACCCGCCGTTGGGTTTGGCGCTCAAGAGCGACGCCGACGGCGAACTGCATTTCCCTGTGGGGAAACACGACGCGGAAAAGATCAAGACTCGAGCGACGACCTCACGGCAGAGTCACTGGGATGTGCTAGTGACTTGATTGAACTGTGTAACCCGCGGTGGTACGCGCTCATCACGGAGTGTTTCGAGGCCAAACGCGAGTCGCTCGGCATTTCCGCGGCGGCGACGATCGAGTTGGAGCCGTGCACCAGCCTCGAGCAACACCATCTTGTGCAGCGACGATCGAGTTGTC
>JAADVZ010000418.1:0-25965 GCA_023335925.1 Pythium phragmitis
CCGCGGTTCTGCGCGACGAGCCAGCTGATGATAAGCAAGACCGTGTCGCTCGGGACGGGCGTCCGTCCGAGCGCTGCGTGTCTCGCCATCAGTTGGCTCCGATAGCGCGCCATGATCGATTCGTCGACCACCGGCTTGTGCTCGGCGAGCTCCTGCAGAAGCACGAGCGCCGGCGCCGGCGCGGGCTCCTCTTCTTCTTCTGGCTCGTTGGCGATCCCAATCGCGTGGGCACAGCCGTCAGTGGCGACTGTGGCGACTGTGCGGACTGTGGCGTCCGTGGGTGCATCGTAGGCGTCTTCGTCTGTGGCCGTGGCCACAAGCTGCTCCGAGGAGTCGGCGACGTCCTTGGGCGTGGCAGTGGCCGTCAGCGATGGCGCCGGGATCTTGACCAGAATGGCCGTGTCCGTTTCCGTTTTCGTGGGCACCGTGGGGGAAAGCACGCACGCGCACGCGCACGCGCACATGCATGGTGTGGCGTCTTGGGTGGCCGCCCCACCGAAGAGATGCTGCAGCGCGAGCTGGCAGCGCGTCCAGAGGACGAGGAGGGCGGCGCCGCAGGCCGAGGCGGCGGCGGCGCAGGCGCGCACAACTGCCTTGGCAGCCGCAGTGATTGCAGTGGCCACCGTGGCCGTGGCGGCAGTAACGTTGGCCGTGGCCGCCGCAAATTTCTTGGTGGCGTCGGCCGCGCCAGCGAGAACCGCGGCGGAAGCGGCGTCGTTCGACGCGGAGACTGCCGGCGCCATGGCGGCGGGTGTGAGCAGGATCATGTTGGTCAACATGGTGGAGTCGGTGGAGGAGGAGGTTGGGTGGGAGACGTGTGCTTTACAGCGCAATTTCGAGAATGGCTTCACTGAACCAGTCCGAATGGCTCCCCAGGTCGCGAGCCATCAAAGTGTTGGACAGAACTTGGCTACATGTCGCTGAATGGGCTACATTCGCGTAACGGTCACCCACGAACAACATTCATTCAAACCGGTATGGTACGGTATTTACCGATGATATATATCATATATAAATACGTCGCTCTGTATGGTTCCCATATGAGAACCCGTAGAACGCCTTGATACTAAGGCATTAAAACTCGGTTCCGAGTTAGCACCACTACGAGTTTCACTCACGTTTCGCCTACATATT
This sequence comes from Pythium phragmitis, assembly GCA_023335925.1. Classification (NCBI taxonomy): domain Eukaryota; phylum Oomycota; class Peronosporomycetes; order Pythiales; family Pythiaceae; genus Pythium; species Pythium phragmitis. The sequence continues at coordinate 1,135 of JAADVZ010000418.1, forward strand.
GGCGGAAGAACGGGTAGGAAAGCAGTTCTGGTGACGGAGATATGAAGCTTTGAAAAAAATGTTGCCGAGAAATTTCGACTTTCTCATTTTTTCGACTGTAAGATATGTGGTGCAGTTTTTTGTGAGGAATCCAGGGTTTGTGTTAACGAGTGGTAATTATCATTACTATTGCGTCTACATTCGACAACACAAGCTTTACTCTGACACATTTCTATATATAATTGAAACTTTTAAACCTTGTTTCCCACAAATTTCACTTACGTACGATTTTGAATGCACAGACTTTGAAAAAAAGTGCCTTAGTATCATTTTGTTCTACAATGTCTCATCTGGAGTAGTAATATTAATACTTCGGCGTGGGCGAGAGCATCGATGTTCACTTGGGCGGCAGTCGAAGCCCCAGCAGGTCCCAGCGGCGCCGACACGGCAATGGTGACGCCGACAGTGGATTGGCCTCGACGCACGCGTTTCTCGTCGTAACCAAAGTGACTAGTCGAACGCGCAAGACAAGCTTCACAGTCGCCCTCGTCTTTTCGGGGACTGATCTATCGGCAGCCCATCCCGTCCATGCAGAGGAAGACGCCGCGCCATGCGATTCCCGAATCGTCCACGCGAGCGGGCCGCTCACCCAACGAATGCCTGTCAAATCGTATGTTGGCCTGCAAGGCAAGGCCGTGGTGATGGTCATGGAACTTGTGGATCCATCGCGCCCCCGCGAGTGGCTGGTCCATCGCCTTGGTGAACCTTTCGCAACGAATGGCGGTGCGTGTCCACCACAGTCGCTCTCTCCATATCAACGATTTGTGGAAGCGGCCCTCGGCTTCTGGTGGTAGTTCGCAAGTTCCAGTCACAAGCAGTCGACACGCTCGTCCAGTGGAGGCACGCCTTCCGCCAGGTTCGTACTAGGGTTCTAGTACGATCTCTGCATCGTTGACACCAAACCCATCGGCACGAAACACAAAAAAGTGCATTCTGCTCATGAATCGATTGACCAACCGCTCTCTCTCTCTCTCTCTCTCTCTGTTCACGGACCATCACACAGATTGTGCCTCGCATTCGAACGCCTTGCCCTAAGATAATGGCCCCTCTTCTCGTAGGTGAGGAAGATCACGTAGAATCAAAGGCCTAGAGGTGATATTAGTATGAGGAGACACCACCTTCACGCCTCGAACTTCGCGCGTCCTGGCGGTTGGCTAATGTACAAGCTGATGGTGCGAGGTGAGGACCGATTTGAACGCACCATTTCGTACATGCAGGACAGTGAACATCTATTGCCCATTGATGGATATTCAGTTGTCTACGTGAACTCCTTCTTTATGCTACCACCACGAGCACGGCTGCGACCGCCGCCATGCCGACGCTCGACACCAGCGCACCCGTCCGCGTGGCCGCCGACTTGGCCGCCGGCTTGTCACTCGCCGCCGCGGCCGCCGGACACGTCGCTTCGTCCTTGAAGCCGCAGTTCGAGCCCGTGTAGCACGCCGCGCACTTGCACTGCTTGACCTTGTCGACCTCGACGCAGTCGCCGCCGTTGTTGCAGTCGCTCGCAGACTTACAGGCGCCACCCGTCGGCGCGTTGGTCGTCGCAGCGGCCTTGCCGCAGATCTCTTCCTGGGTCGTGCCCACGGCATCCTTGAGAGGCACGTCGCAGTCGTCGCCGCTCTTGCAGTCGAGTCCCTGGCGAGACTTGGTCACCCACGTGTCGCTGTCCGCGACCTTGAGTGCCGCGGCCTCACAGTCGGCGACGATCCAGCCGCTCGTGGTCGCGCGCTTGTTGGTCGCGGCGATCTTGGTGCTGAGGTCGGGCGCCCACTTGCACTTGGTGTCCGCAGTCCACGTGGCCGGCTCGGCGTACGGCTTGTGGGCCGCGAACTGATCCTTGAGGTTCGTAAAGTCGGCGGTCGCGACGTTGCTCGGCTTGCCCAGCGGATCCATGGACCCGCCCGTGAACATGGGGAAGAGCGACCCGGGCGCGAGCTTGGCCTCGCCAAACGAGTACGCGAGTCCGCCCGAAAACGTGGCCGAGAAGCCCGAGGTCTTGGCCGGCTCGTCGTACAGGTACGGCACCATTTTCCAGTCGCGCGGCGTGTTGAGCTTGCAGCCGTACTCGCCAAAGCCAATGACAATGGGCAGGCCCTGCGCCATGGCCTCAAAGTTTTGCCACACGGCAAACTCACGGCCGGGGCACCAGCGGTACTCGTTGATGAGGTAGATGTCGATGCTGCGTGTCATGACGCCGTCCTGCATCTTGTCGCCGCAGAGCAGACCCTGGATCTTGAGCGTGTGGTACTCTTCGGCGCTCGGGATCTTGGTGCCGTACGCGCTGTCGGCCGCCGCGTACGCGATCGGCAGCGTGCGCAGCTTCTTGGCGTTGACGCGCATCCACGTCTTGAGGTCGGCCGTGTACTGCTTGACGCACGCGCCGGCCGTCAGGTCCTTTTGCATGACTTCGTTGCCAATGAGAATGGCGAGCGTGTTGTCAAACTGCGCAAAGTTCTTGGCCACCTTCTTGCCGTACTCGAGCAGCACGGGCGAGTAGCACGTCTCGCCCTCGTCCGGACCCGTGCCCTTTTTCAGGGTCGCGTAGCGGTACTTGGTCCAGTAGTCGCTATTGTCGGGCGTGCCGCCAACAATCACGTAGACACCGCGCGCCGCCATGTCACCCATGAACTTGGCGTACGACAGGTCCGGGTTGATGTCGTACAGACGCAGCGTGTTCATGTCGATGTCGCCCAGTTTCTCGGCGATCACGGCCTTGGAGTACTTGGTGTAGTGCTCGTCGTCCACGGCGTACTCGTACGTCATCTACACAGACACAATGCAATCCCCTTTAGTGATGATACGCAGTAGAAATCCCGTAGCTGCTCACGTACGCCCTTGATGAAGAAGCGCGCGCCCGTCTTGGCATTGTACATCTTGTTACCGCGCACGAGGATCACGCCGTCCACAGCGCTCGCTGTGGCCGTGGCGTTGGCGTTGGCCTTGACGGTGGCGGCGCTGCTGCCGCTCGACGCGTCGGTCGCATTGACCGCCGCTGTGGGCGACGCGAGCAGAAGCAGCAGCGCGCTGCCGGCCGCGAGCGCAGAGGAGACGAACCGCGTCATGCTTCCGTGGAGAGAGAGCGGTCAGTTGAAGAATGACGGAGGAACGAGCGCTCTCCATTGCATGGTAGAAGAGCTCGTCGTCTGGACGTCTGTGACTCACGTGCCCGTTGGCTCATTTAGTGACATTGAGGATGTGAACCTCGTTTCAGTAACATAGTCAGACCAAAAAGCCGCGTGAGAGTGACAGGTATGAGTGTCACTATCGACTAATCTAGATCTCGAGATGGACCCACTTCTTCCACTTCAAGCGGACCGCTTGTATGTCAATCTGCCCTCATGAGGCAGTGATGCCACCACCAGTGCGCGAGCAGTTCAGTTGACACGAGGGCCAGGCTTGCCGATCCACAAACGACCAACAGTACCACGTAGAACGGATACTGAGGCCTGGACGAGATCCTACAGCAGACACTGGTAATATCCAACTTGATGCAAGGACAGCACGATTCAGAAGGAAGTGACCAGCAAAGACCTCGCCGAGCTTCGAATTTTTGGTGAAGAAGGCGACTCCTTCTTTCATACTATTGATCCACAAACGTTTGGTGTCCTTCATTGCCACCTTCACTTTGGTCAAGTTCATTGTCGACACTGATGGTGGCTTTGGGGCTGGCATGTGCTCGACTCCAATGGGCGAACCATGCTATATCCAGACGCACCTCACCACTTGCGCACGGCCACCTCCACGGCGCTCTGGCGGACTTCGTTCTCGGCCGCAAACTGGAAAATCGTCTGCACCACGTTCGTATCCAAGCCATGGAGCGCACATGAATCGACTTTCCTTCGTAATAATGGGGGCGGAGCCACGACGCTGAGAAAGGCGAGTTTACTTCGCAATGCCAGCGGTCCTTTCCGTGCTGGCAGTGGCGTTCCATCAAAGGCACGGAACCGACTGCTCCACTGACTGCAGCGTTTCTTGGACAGCGTGATGGCTCGACAGACTCGCAGCGTCGTGTTCCTGTGTAGCATATCGGCGCACGAAATCAAGATCGATCCCCGTGCAGCGTCTTGAATCGTCTCTTCGAAGATGTGGAACGAAATCTCCCGCAGGCACGCCGTCATGGCATGGGTCGGATCCGCCAGGGTGTCAAAGAACGCGTGCATCGAGCCCATGTCGACCACGCGGAGCTGGCGAAACTTGAGCCGCCGGATCGAGCATGTGCCGTCACGAAACGCATCGATGAGCGGCTGCATTGACTCGAGCTTGATCGCAAACAAGTCGAGCATCTCGAGCCGCGGACAGCGTCGGATAAACGACACAATATGCGTCGCAACGTCGTGCAGTGCGTCGTCGAATTCGTAATCAATTTCGTGGAGATCTAACCGACGCACGTCCTGCCCGACGACATCCAGCAAGGCATTCACGGCGTCAATGCCGTCCGCACCAATATAGTCGAGACGGAGGTGTGGGATGCAGCGGAGGTGTGGCGCGTCAGCTTCCCCGTGCTGGACTGCCACGACGTCACGCCGGACGTGGCACTCGCCCCACCCTGGCAGCACAAAGCTGACACGGCCATTGTCGACGTCCTCTTCAAGCACACGCAACGCCGTCAGTGCGTGGGGCGTGACAACTTTCGCGACCTCTTGTCGGTCACGCATCCATCCGTCCACGAGCGAGATCTGGGTCCCTTTCGGAATATCCACCCGCGCATTTTTGGGAGCTTTCCATGGTGTACCATCGATCTGCGCGTGTAGATCGATCAGTGCCAGCAGTGGGTCGTCGAGCGCGAGCACGTCTCGAATGAGATTACCACTAAAGTCGCCGAGCACGTCAGTAGTCAGTTCGAGCGTCTCAATGGTGTGGATCGCGTCCCGACTGAAGAGCGCGTACGCCAACCATCGGCAGCAGTGGTCCATTGGAAAGTGATCCTCCGCAACTCTTGCCATGCTCAGGTCAATCTTTACACTCTGAAGCGTCTTGCTTTGCGCGATCGCGGTGCACACGGAGATGGCCGGCAATGGCGTGATCACTTCGAGATGCTCCAGGCGAGGACAATCACTGGTCGCCGTGCTTATGCACCCAGCCCCCAACAGAGCCTGGAGAGTGTGCACCGTGTGCATCGTCAAATTGGACATGGTCATCTGGGTGAATAACGCGCCAATCTGGAAAAGCGGCAGTCGAATGCCCGCCTCCAGAAGTTGGGTGAGCTGCGCCGTGCCGTGAATATCCAGTTGCTGGCCGTCGTACACGTTCAACTGCAGCGTCGTTACGTGGAACGCCGATCCGATGCGAGTCTGTTCTTCTCTACTGTGGTCTTGAGGGCGCCTATTGAGCTGCTCGACCAGTGCCAACGTTGACGCGACCGCGTGGTTGGGCATTACGCTACGCGATTCAAACTCGAGAGACAGCGGCACTTGACGGATCCGATCGCATCCCTGTCGCACTAACTGATTCCGAACCTTTTCGTATGGCTCACTGACCTTCTCATCTGGAGCGACCAGCGCTGTTTCCACAGCCGTGAGCACCTCGTCGTCGTCGATAATGATGTGCACGCCCATCTCGTACGCAGGCTCGTACTGCGTGCGGTACGTGACGAAGTACTGCGTGTAGTCGTCTTGCAAGTGGCTTAGCAGAGACTCGAACTCGCCGCGATCGTAGTCGCAGAGCATGGCCATGAGTGAGAGCAGCTCGAGCTGGTCGGCCAGGTGGTCGCGCGCGGGTGTCCAGCGGAACCAGAGCACGCCGCGCGGGTCCACGCAACTGTCGCCCTCGTCCATCACTGAGTGGTGGAGACTCCCGATCGAGTGGAGGGCGGAATCATATGTGGAGCGCCACTGCGCGAGCAGCTCGCGCCAGTGGTCCGTCTTCATTTGCGGCGTGTTGTTTCGAGCTTCTCCAAAGAAGTTGGGAGAGCAAAGATTGGAATCATAGTGATATGATTGGTGGAAATGTGTTCTTGGGATGAATCAAATGGTAGCGTTGCGATGATCAAGACTAGTACGTGGTGATGATGGTCTGATGTGAGTTTGTGGGGCCTTTTTAATTAATTAACGAGCCACCAGAAGCCCGGCAAGTGTTGAAGAGCAGTTCCAACTGTCTCAAGTCGCCATCAATCACACCGCCGCTTCGCCCAGAGTGAAACGTGGCTTGTCCCAAATGAGAGTCACTTCTGCTCATCCGCCATGCCGCTCACGACTGGGCGCTGCTGCGGCCATCTTGGCGCGACTGCCGGTTCGGTTTCCTCGCCGTCAACTTTGTCCCACCGTTTCAGCTGGGCTCCATATCCACGCAGTGGGATGACGGGGCACGCGTGCGACTCGCGTGTGATCTTCTCAGCACGCTCTGCGCGTGCGACGGCGTGGAGCTGTTGGAGAACCCGTCGTTTTGGCGCAGGGTACTGCTCGAGTGGCTGCTCGTGCCACACTCAGATCATCCCCACGACACCTGTCCCCATGAGGACCACGAACTGCCGCCATTGGACGCGATGGCGTTTTCGCGCTTCATTTTGCCCGACATGATGGAGCTGGATTTTCCAGAAACAACGGCGTTTTGGCGCGACTTCATCACGTGCGGCGTCGGTTCTCACGAAGCGTCCGCCGTGGAGATCCAGCAGAGTCGGGATGCCCTTGCGCAGGAGCTGGCGCCTCATGTCGTGCGGCCCGCGCGACCATTGACGATCCACTTCCGGTGTCACGTGTCGGTTGCTAATACCTTTCTCGGCCCCGATGAAAGTTTCCAACGGACACTCACTCTGGACACGATCCAGCGCTGCGCACGGGATCTCGACGAGTTGCGCCGGGCGTCGGTGACCATTTCCGGCGTCACCCATCAACCGCTGCTTTCGCCGCTGAGTGATCTCCGTATCGAGCTCACGCTAGGCGTCACCGTCTCGACCGCCAAGCCGAGCGACGCGATCATCGACGCACTTGTGCAAACGCTCCAACCATTTGTCGACGCCACGCCCGTGACGCGCCTCGAGTGTCTGCACTTTTTCAGCTCACTCTGCAGCTCAGCTCAGCGGAACCGACCGCTGCGACTCGCCTTCCATCGCATGGCCTGCGCACTTGCGCGCAGCGTCTCGTTCAAGATCCCGTTGCTCGTGCTGAACCGCAGTGACGAAGGCCATGACCAATACGGAGCCTTGCTTTCGCTCGTGCCACACGCGACCGTCGGCGCGCTCGAGTGCGATCTTGGGAAGACTGAACGGCTATTGCCCATCGCGTGGCTCGTGTATGCTGTCTACCACCCCAAGTGCCGGATCCAGTCGTTGACCATCTCCTCCAACTCCACCTTTGCGAACCTCAACCGCGGCGAGGTTCAGTACCTTACTGATATTGTACGCACAGGACTTCCACTGCGTGACGTAATTGGTGTGGCATTGTTCAGTCGGTATGACGCACACAGTCGGTCCATGTCAATTGACTGCTTGCCACGGTGATTGTCGCGCGGGATTCACCGCTCTACTGTGAGCCGGCACGCTCGACACCACAGTATATGATGCTTACTGTGGCCCACGATGAAGAGGTCGACGTCGTGACCTATTCGACGGGTGAGGGATTTGAGGGCATTGTGTACCCTGGTGCCGGACTCGTGTGGGCTGCCGACACCATGGTGGCGTGGACGTACTCAGGCCCGGTCTGGAGTGTGGACACTGCCATAGCCGTCGGTTCCTTGCTCAGTGTACCGAATCTCCAGCTGGAACTGCCCAAAAAATCGCCGGACGGAGTGATAAATATGCGACCATTTTTGTCGCCGCCGCCGCTTTTCCTCGGACCACAACTCCGCTCGCTCGCGTTGCTGCGCCCCGCTTGCTCGCGTTGCTGCACCACTCGCCATTAGTAGAGAGTGAGCTTGAAGGGATCCTCTCGTCGTGTCCGAATTTGTGGCACCTCGAACTCCGCCAGTGCGTCATTGAGACACTGTGGCCACTGGTCGAGGCATACATAACGCAGGAACAACCGTGCCGCATCTCATCGCTGCGACTGGCGTCCACTGGTACGCTGTACTATGATTGCGTCGTGCCCAATGCGAGGCAACACGCAACGCCAATAGTAACTACGACCGCGAACGCGTTTGGCCCGCTCACTGACGCGCTCTGCGACGCCACGCACCCACTCACGCAGAGACTGTGTGTTCTCCACTTGGATCTGCGCGGCACGGCGCAAGAAGACCAGGCCGTCCAACAACTCATCCGCGCACTGCGAACGAACACGACGCGGCTTGAGATTCTCTCGGTCAAGACGCAGGCGACGTCAGCGAGCCACGTGACGCGCGAATTTGGATGCTATCGTGATCGTGTGCTGGTGGATGCGCGGCACATGAGGCTGGCGCTGCTGAGCGTACTGCATGTGCGTGGTCGTGGCCCGTTGATTGGACGCGGAGGCGGTGGTGTAACGCTGTGTGAACAGACGCTGCGTCTGGTGTTTGCGTTTGCCGGCGGCTCGGTCGTGCGGCGCATTAGCTGGCTGTTCAAGCCGCTGCAGCGACGGTGATCTTTAAATCTGGTCATTAATAGTGACATGGCTACATAGCTCCATTTTAGTGTCCGTCTCCATCACCCCCTTGGAGTGACGAGCTCATGTCACTCCAGATCCGCTGGTTATCAATCAATTGCGCGTTCAACATGAGCGAGCTGTACAAGGAGGCAGCGGCGCTGCTGCAGAAACTCGAGCGGCGCGAGGGCGGACTCAAGAGCCTCGCGTACGCTGACAGCGTGCAGCACAAGCGCAGCTCGTTCGCTTTGGTATGCGAGACGCTGCGCTTCAAGCCGCTGCTGCTGCAGCTGCTCGCGGCCGTGCCCGAGTGCAAATGGCCTGCCAAGCTGCCGCGCGAGTCGCCGCAGCGCGCGCTGCTGCTCGTGTCACTGTTTGATCTGCTCTTTGGCCGTGGCAAGATCCAGGGCGGCGGCCACGTCAAGAAGGAGCTCATGCCGTTTGCGAACGCGTTCAAGGCCGCGCTTGTGCGGCTCAAGATCAAGGCCAAAGTGGCCTCCAACGAGGCGCTTCTGCCCAAGGAGAACCGCAAGAGCGAGTTGTTGCTGCCGCGGTACGTGCGCGCCAACACGCTCTTGATCTCGTCCGACGAGCGCTCTTCGTTTCTGCGCGAGTTCAAGGACGCAGGCATTCGCGAAGACGCCCATATCAAGGATCTGCTCGTGCTGCCGCCGGGCACGGAGCTCCACGACCACGCGCTCGTGAAGCAGGGCAAGCTCATTTTGCAGGACAAGGCCAGTTGCTTTCCGGCCTTTGTGCTCCACGGCGAGCGCGCCGACGCCGCCGGTGACCAAGGCGACGTGATCGACGCTTGCGCCGCTCCGGGCAACAAGACGAGTCACGCAGCCATGTTGCTCGCCCAGGCATCGTCGACGCGCAAGGTCTTTGCGTTTGACCGCTCGGCCAAGCGCCTGGAACTGCTCAAGCGCCGCATGAAGCTCGCCGGCGCCGACGCGCTCGTCGAGCCGTGTCTGCAGAGCTTTCTCGAGGTCGACGTGGCCCACGAAAAGTACCGGAACGTGCGCTCGATTCTGCTGGACCCGTCGTGCTCGGGCTCGGGCATGACCAACCGGCTGGACCATTTGCTCGACATTGCGAGCTCGCAGCTGAAAGAAGACGATGCCCAGGAGAACGACGTCGCGGCCATCGGAGCCGAGAGTGGCGATGCGGACGTGGCCGCGCGGCTCCAGTCGCTCGCCGACTTCCAGCTCGAGGCCTTGCTCAAGGCCTTTTCGTTCCCGCAGGTACAGCGTGTGTCGTACTCGACGTGCTCGATCTTTCAAAAGGAGAATGAAGAGGTCGTCGCGGCGGCGCTGCGATCCGAGCAGAATGTGCGGGACCCGGCGCCGTTTGTCTTACGCAAGTGCTTGCCCACGTGGCCGCGGCGAGGGCTCCACGTCGCGGGTCTTTCGTTGGAACAGGCGGACGCACTTGTGCGAGCCGACGGCCACGAGGACCAGACGAACGGCTTCTTTGTCGCCTACTTTGAACGCGACGCGACGGCCGCGGGCACGCTTTCGACGCTGCCAGTGCAGGCTGAAAAGCCCTCGGTCGGTACAGAGAAGGAGGATGAGGACAATGGAAAGGAGGAGACTGCGACGCAGGTCGGCGGCAAGCGCAAGCAGCTTTCCGACACGCAAAAGGACGCCCGTAAGCGTCGGAAAAAGGAAAAGCTCAAGCGCAAAAAGCAGCAAAAGCACGTCGTCGCCTAGAGGTCTTCTATAGTTCTTTTTTCTTTTCTTTTCTTACAGTCGTGGCAGTCGAGTCTTTTTCTTTTTCTTTGCTTTGCTCGTGTCGTGCTCTCCCAGGACTTGCCGGAAGCGGCTCTGAAAATACTCGCGAGCATGCGCGGCCTTGCTGTGCTCGATCTGCAGTAGCTGCGCATTACTACGGGTCGCCACGCTGTCGTAGGCCGCGTGGGCCTTGTGGGCCAGCGTGCGCCTATCGTTCACAGCTTTCGTATCACGGACGACGCGGTCGTGGTGGAGCTGCAGCCACTCGAGTGACTGCTTCTCGGTGAGCGACCGGCCCTCGTGTTGGCTGCACTGTGGGGCTTGAGGAGCCCGCTGCAAGAGTCGCACTTGCCACGCACAAGTCTCTCGCTGCTTGTGGTGGCTCGGCTCTTCAGCTGCGCGAGTGAGCGACCCACGCAGCACGCCACGGCGCCGAGTCGAGTCATAGTCGAGGGAAAACTCACCAAGCTCCAGCCCGACGGACGAGCAGTTGAGCACGAGTTGGTCCGGATCCCAACCACCTCTCTCGCCATCACTATGCCGATGCCGTGGCATCGTGAACTTCCACTTGGCGAGCCGCATAATGGGGGCGTTCGTCTCCATGGCGAACTCCCGCGTGGCCGCGTCGTCGCCATAGTACTCGACCGACGGCACGCTCGCCTTCATGGTCACGAGCTTGAATACCTGGTCGCATGCATGTGGCGGAACCTCGTACTTGCGGTTCGCCCCACGGCGGAGACGACCTCTCCCCTCTTCCTCCTCCTCCTCCTCCTCCCGCTCCTCCATGGATCCGGGTCCACCCAGGTAATACTGCGTGTCCATGAGAAGCGAGAGAATCTCGTCTTGGTCGCCAACATCGAGCTGAGCTGCATCCACCCTCAGCCAAAAGTGTTCCCCCACGAGCATATCGTCCCGCCGCGACGGATCCGCAAAGTCGGCGATCGTAAAGACCATGTGTGGCCCCGTGACGGCGTCCTCCACGACCATCGTGCGGCCGTTGCGGCCGATCGCGAGCGGCACGTTGGCCACACTGGAAAGCAGACACACGGCGTCGCCAAAGCGGATGGGCTCGCGGGTCGCGGCGTTAATGAACCGCGTCTGCTCGTCGCTGGCTTTACTGGTAGAGGCGTTTTGAAACGCGAGAAACGCCAGGTGTGTGTTGGTGATCTTGGGGAGATGCTGGAGGTCGCGGGGTTTCTTGGCCTTGAGCGAGAGGAATGCGTTGCGTCCTTTGACGGCCGCGACAGCGTGGAGAAGCTTGGCCGACGCGTCTTCCTCCTGCCGCTGCTTGGAGACGAAGCGGGTCACGAGCTTTGCCAGTGGTGTGGAGCTGGTCGTCGCGACCGCCTTGCGGCGATCGAGCATGTGGACGCTCTCGCTCTGGGCGACCTTGCTGCTGGCGTAAACAGCGTACTGACCGTACGACGACGGAGATGGAGCTGCTGTGGTGTTGGCGGCAAGCGCGACGGCCGCACGCTTGCGGGTTCTCCCACGGCGCCCATTTGTCTGAGTGGATTGGTGCTGGTGGACAAGAGCGGAGACCGCTGGTGGTGATAGAGGACCTCCCAACGGGTGTTGTGGGGAGTTGAGTACGTCCACGAGCCGCTGACCAGCACGCACGTGGGCGACGCGATCGCGACTCTGGTCGATGAGCTCATGGATGAGGCGGTTCTGCTGCTGTGCCATGGCCTGCACAACACATAGAGAGAGAGAAATAAATGGAGAGAGGGCGGAAGATGTCGGGGTATTAATCACTCCCACCATGAAGAGTGCGAGTTCTATTTCGGACCAAAGACTGCAAAAATGAATCGATTTTTTTATCTGTGTGTATCTGTAGGGCACCGAATGTCGATCACCAAAACCTCACTTAGACGACGCCCTCGCTCACGCTTTCGGGTGTGCCGACCTCGTCGTCGTCTCGCGTCGGGCGGATCCCTGACGTGTCAAAGCGCAAGGCGCCACTACCTTCTAGATCCAGCGACGCTATTGCTGCTGCCGTTAGCTGCTGCTGTTGTTGCTGGTGCTGGCGTTCGTAGGCGCGCTGCTGCCGCCGTGCAACCGCAATGACCACGGCAGCGACGACCAGCACGGCAGCGCCCACGAGTCCGAGCTCGATCGAATCGCGGCGCTTCCACTGCCACTCCAGCTGCGCGACTGACTGGACGTCAGCTTCCTTCAGATCGCCACTATCGACGGTCGCAAACGACAGTGCTGCGGTCGGTACGAGCTTGGGCTGGTCGGGCGCGACGCCGTGGCCGACCTTGTCAATCACGACCTGGTACTCGACACGGTCGCCGGCGTGTTCGACCTCGATCGACTCGTCCCCAGTCTCCGCCTCACTGTCGCTTGGAGAGTGATGCCTCGCAACCTTCACATGTACAGACTTGGTCTTCACCTTGGCCTCGTGGGTCGCGCGCGAGTGCTGGCGGACGTGGATCTCGCTGGCGCCGCCGCCGTTGTGAGGAGTCAGCGTGTCTCGTGCCGGCCGCGGCGGGTTGTGGACGGCCCACGCCGGCGCTGAGAGTTCCTCGCTGTCGCTGTCCTCATCGTGGAGGCCCTTATCTCTGTGTGCGGACGTCATTTTCGTATACAGGAGCAGGGTCGGCGTGTCCCTCCGGTAGTGAAGAAAGACCAGGAATGAGCTCTGGCGGTCTTGTGGGTGCTTCAGCCCATCGGGAGCTGCTCAGCTGATTTGCTGGATGAACCCACAGCCGACTTTCAGTGAATCCGATTGGCTAAAAAGACTAGAAAAAAGATTCTGAAGCCGACACTGGAATACTGGAATATCTCAGGATCAGACTCAGATATAGGCTGGGATTCAGATACTGTAAATTCAGTACATGACGCCCCACCACTCTTCAGACTCTGGAAAATGGGCATCCGCCGACTGCGGCTCTATGGCGTTGGCGTGGACGTAGCGCGTGTTACGCGCGTCCAGCAGACGTACGAGCGCTTTGGCGAGCGTTTCCTATTAAAGGCGTTCCATGCTGATGAGATTTCGCAGTTCCACGTGCGCACAGACGCGCAGAAGCCGCTCTTTCTTGCATCGAGGTACTTCCGTCTCGTAGCTCTGCGTGTCTTCACGTGGCTCACGTTGCGTCACTGTGATGCCTCGTAGATGGGCCGTCAAGGAGGCGACATTCAAAGCATTTCAGCGATACCGCGTGCTCTTCCCCGAGATCTGTACCGTGCGGCAGCGCAACGCGCCACGGTCCAGCGAGCTCCTCGAGAACCAGCTGCGAGTCCAGATCCAGACGGCGCTGCCCGTGGCCGACGAGGTCCACGCGCTCGCGCTTCAGTTCCATGGAGAGACAGCCAAGCTCGCATCGACGTTGCGATTGGAGGTGAGGAGCTACAGTGGCTGTAGGTTACTATCCATCAGAGCATGCTTCTAACGGGGACGTCATGAAGGCACCACACGTGTCGCTCTCCCACGACGGCGACTACGCCGTGGCAGTCGTCGTGCTCCAGCAGCATGAAGCAGAAGAAGAGCAGAACCCCAGTGATCCGTAAAGTTCCTACCGCTTGAATTCTATCCTTAATAATCGTGTCTACCGCCTAGTATTACTCTCCTAAAAGCCCTCAAAACTAGAACGAGTCTTTCCGAGGCGACTTGCCGCTGCGCGCAGCGTACACGTCCCAAACGAGCTGCGCGACGCGCTTGACGGCCGCCAATGAAAACACGGCCGGTGCCTCGCTCGCTGCCAGCGCCTGTTCGATGCAGCGCCACTTGCGCGCGGCGTAGGCGTCCGTGGCCTCTCGGAAGGCCGCGACGAGTGACTCGTCGACGTCGTCGTCCTCGACGGCGTGGCCGTGGCATCGCATCCAGTGCACAAAGGCATTGGGGAGGCGCTCGGTCACGGCGCGTCGGTACCGCGCGAGATCGTGGGCGATTGTGCCTTCGCACTCCATGTACTCGCCAATGCAGCGCAGCGTGTCGAGCCGCGCGGGCGTCACGTGCTCGGTCGCCAGTGCCAGTGCGTCCACGAGCAGCAGCATGGTCGCCTGCCAGCGCTTGGCGTGCGTCACCATGTACGCCTCGAGCAGCTCCTGGTCGTTGGCAGCTTCCAGTTGACGCTTGGGCACGCCGTCGGCCACCAATGCAAAGCTGTCAACCACGGCGCGCAGTAGTTCCCACTGCTCCGTGGCCATGCGTTCGCGGATGAGCGCGTGCGCGACGTCCTGCTCCAAGTGGTACTTGAGCACTTGGCAGAGCGCGAGAAAGAGCGGCAGTCCGGTCGACAGCACGTCGTCGCTCGCGGGCACGTCCTGCAAGAGCGTGTGGCACTTGGCACCGTCCCAGTCGATCAACGACGCGCCGCTCGCGAGCACGTCGCGCATGAAGGCGCCGGCCACGTGGGACCGCACTTCCAACAGTCGAGACACGAGAATGTTGATGACGACCGAGAGCAACTGCAGCTTGTTCTGGAGCGCGATGTTGGCACGCGAGAGAATGGGTGTCGTGTCGTCGTGGTCGCCAATGTCGGCGATCACAATGGACCGCATGGACGCCAAGAACAAAAACATCTTTTCGAGTTGGTTGTACCCCTTGTCGCCCAGTAGTTGCCGGTGGATGAGCGGCAGTGCCGCCGCGTCCGACTTGGCAGACGACGGCTGGATCGCAATGTACTGCGGGTGCTTGTTGAGCGACTGGAAGGCGATGTTGAGACTGACGGTGCCCTCTAAATGCGGCACGGGGATCTCGACGTAAAACATGGACGGCAGCGGCGGCTCGGCCTGGGGCGTGGACGACTGAGGCGACAGTGGCGGCGAGCTGCTGTGGTGGATCTCAGAAAACACTTCGTGCGCGTGGAGGTACTCCTGCGCCGTCTCAATGTTGATCGATTTGCGGCCCAGCATGTAGGTACACACTTCCGACACGAGCTCACTGGGCGCACCGGCAGCTACCGCGATATTGCGAGCGTGTAAGGCCATGTGACCCTTCTGGATGCCTGTGATAGCGATCGCGCGGATGGCGGCAAAGTTCTGCGCGAGACCGACGCTCACGATGAGGCTCGCGAGTCCCTTGGCGTCGGGCTGGCCCAGGATCGAGTGCGTGGCGCGGTACCCCGGGTGGGTCAGCAGTGCCCCACCTTTGGACCCGACTGAGATGGGCATCTCCAAGCTGCCACGTAGCACCTTGACACCGTCGCTGGAGCGGTCCACAATCTCGTATTTGGAGAGCGACGCGTACTGGCCCGAGCGGCTCGCGTAGCAGTGCGCGGCCGCCTCGATCGCACGCCAGTCCTGTCCCGTGGCAAGTGCCACGGCATCAATGCCGTTCATAATGCCCTTGTTATTGGTCACGGCACGGTACGGGTCGATGGCAGCAAAGTTGTACGCCTCGACGATCCGCAGCGCGACCTGCCCGCCGTCCACGCCCTTCCAGCCGAGCTTCTGGACCGGGATCTCAAACACCGACCGCGTGCGGCGCTGCATGCAGAGGTTCGTGAGGATGCGCAGGCCGCAGCGGCTTTTGGTGAGCTGACAAATCTCGGTCGAAAGGCCTTCGGCGACCGTGTTGACGATGTTGGCGCCCATGGCTTCGCACACGTCCACGTCAATATGGACCACGAGGTACTCGACGTCCGAAGCCGAGGCATCAATCACGAGCTCGTCGTCACAGGGCGTGTACCAGAACGTATCGCTCGTCTTGTGCGTGTGCTGGGAGCGCGCGCGCTGCGTGACGATGCGGCAGTAGACGTCGACGGCGCCGCCGCCGCGCTTCTTCATGTTGGGGCACAGCGTCGTGTTGGCCATGTGCAGCAGCCGCTCGCGGTGCAGGGCGATCGCCGCGATAGCGTACGGGATGTCGGGCGTGTCGACGAGCTGCACCTGCGACGTCATGATGTTGCCCGTGGTCGAAGTCGCAAAGCCGCCGCCAAAGGCCGCGACCAGCTTGGCGGCGCTCGACGCGGCGGCCACGACCGACGGCTCCTCCACGGCCATGGGCACCGACACGTGCTTGCCGTCGACCACGAAATTGAGGCCGAGGCCGAGCGGAATGCCCAGCACGCCGATGCAGTTCTCAATCATCAAATTGGCCGAGCGCACGGGCAGCTCGCCGAGTCGGCCGGTGGCGTCCGGCAGGAACGGCTTGTCGTCCGTTGCGGCAGCGTCCGCAGCGTCCTGCCGCACGCGCTGCAGTCGCGGGTACATGAGCGACAGCACGTCCATGCGCTCGCGTAACGTCTTATTGTAGAAGCCCGACCACACGGACGGCTGCGACGCGCTGGTCGTACTTGCGCTGCTGGCGGCGGTGCCCCGGTCTTGAGAGTAGACCGGCGTCGGCTGCAGCGGATCAAAGCGTTTGGCTTGCGGCACGACGGCCGTATGCGTGGACGGCTGTTGGTCATTGTCGCGACTGCGAGCGCGCATCGTGTCGCGTAGCTGCTGGGCCGTCGCGAGCAGCTCGTCAATCTTGTGCTCGACGTCGCCGCGGAGACTCGCGGCGGGCGCGTGCGCGGCGCGCTTGAGCAGCGCGCGGCTCGCGAGCAGCACGTCGTCGAGCGCAACGTGGAAGGCGTCGTGTGCGGCGACCATGGCGGTTTCGAGAGTGATCCTATTGATGGGGCAGTGGGTACCCACTGGAGGATGGATGGATAATAATACTATGAAAGTGGTAGTTGCGGAAATGGCGAGTGGCGATTCGACTGCGGGAAGAGAAGAGAGGAGGAGCGCGGGCGGCGGCAGCTGCCTGCGGCTGGGCAGAGCGGGAGCGCGAGAGGAGAAGTCACGCACGCGATGCGGCGCGTCCTGGACCGTACGTCGTCTGAATTCGAACGGCGCGGGTTACAGTACTCTTCAATTGTGAGGGGGTACGCTTGTCGTGTAACTGGGTCCAATGGATGATGACAGGTCATGGAGGGTGTCATCATGCAGTTGGCCAGCGCTTTCTCATAAGAAGGTACCATATGCAGCGTCTGATAAAATATTGGATTAAGTACTACAGTAACACACCGTCTTCTGATCAGAATACTCTTGGGAGCATGCAACACACCTTGTTTTGAAATTGATTCATAGTAATGAGTCCTCATTTGATTGTGAATCCAAGAGTGAGTGTTTTTCCGTCAATGGATGACTCCACCCGAGATGGTTACTGAGCCGTAACCAATTGTGACGACCCCTCGGATATATGGTGGACGTCCTCTCAGTACTGTACATGGTGAGCCTTACGTGACGCCACCCAGTACTACACAGTACTAACACCAGGCGGTGCGTGAACCGCTCTACGTGCCGACTCTTATCAATACTGGATGCCGTGGACAAGTAGGTGGTGGGTGCACGACAGACACGACTGTGGTTTTATTGTCTCTTCTACTCGGCCACCTCGTCGTCTTCCGCGTCCCAGTCCTCAGCGCCGTACTCTTCGTCATCCAGAACGTCTTTGTTGAACCCAGTAAGCTTCTCACCATCTCCCATGGCTTGAAGTTGTTCGTTCTGTTCGTTCTGCTGTTCACTTCTCCGTCCCATATCAGTCGTTTCAAGAGAGCGCTCGTCGTCTGCATGTGGTGGAGGTGGTACCACGAGCTTGCTCTCTCCGGCCTCTCCATCAAAGCTTTCACCACCGGCCAGGCCAGGCAGATTCAGCGACTCGTAGCTGTCTTGTACGTCCAGTTGTTCTCCGCCCATGACCTCCGTGGCGTTGCCCACGACGCTTCCAGGAAGGATGCCTGCAAGAGAGCTGCCAGCCGATTTAGTGCCGTCCAAGCCATAGCCGGACGTGTACTCGGCTGCGAGCCGGAGCTTCTCACTGAGCAATGCGACGAGATCTATCTCGAGCCTCTCACAGGGGCGATCGGGTTCGTGCTTGTTCTTCCAGCACAGTGCTCGCCAGTAGTGTGGAAGTTCCAGTGTGTTGTCACACGTCTGTTGTCAAAACACGAGCCATTAGGTTGAAGTTGAATTCGCAAGAGACGTCTGCCTTACGTGGGATTGCGGGAGCATGCGCAGCGTTCGCTCACACTCGGTGGGCGAGAGAGCCGGGAAAGGCATCTCGATCAGAAGAAACTGCATGGGGGAAATGGATACAAAACGTGAGGCGATCCGGCTGGATCACTTGAATAGAGAGCAACACATCTTACCTCGGTGCCAGCGTGTGGCAGTGTCTCCACGCCCGTGATGAACTTGACCAGCTTGCGCTTGAGACTTGGCTCAAACCCATCCACAGCCTTCCAGAAACCTCGCCGCAACGGCTCACAGCTCGCAAAGTCGGGATCTGAGGAGACTCGAAAGACTTCCTGGAGGTCAAAATCCTGTGTCGTGCTGCCCTCATGGGTATCGCCGCTGAGATGGTCTGCAAGGTCGATGGCCGAGATGTTGCAGCGACTCAGATCGTAGGGACGGAACACGCGGTGAAATCCTCGCCTTAATTCTTGTAGCTGCCATGCGATACTGGATGCTGCACCATACTTGTCGTTGATTGTGCGAGTGGTGTACTCCTCGACGGACGTGAGCGGAGAAAAGCCTTCAAACTCGACATAGCTCGCAAACTCGGCTGGGTTCATCCGCTCGAGCTGCTCGAGTGCTGTGTGGAGAATCGGATCGAGTGCCTTGAGATCCTGTAGCGTCACGGTTCTCTGCGTATCCAGAATCAGCTCAAAGAGGAGAGGGTGCAGACGGCGCTGCAACGCACACTGATGAACGAGTGCGTTGGCCAGGAACCAGCCAGTGAACGCGAGCGTCTGGTGATTCGCGGGGGTGTCCCCAACAGCCTCGTTGAGCCAGTAACTCTCGGACGCCTGAATATATTCGAGGTAGGGTATGCGCGGCTGGAAGACGCGCAGCTCCGAGATATTGAACGACTGGTTGCCGATACCTCCGCGATCGAGTAGGTACGTGCCGTTACTGGGATCACACGTGTTGATGATGCGAGAAACGAGTGTTTCCTCCGAGGGGGAACGCCATTCGATCCTGTGACCGGGCTTGAGCCATTCTTGTACACGATCGACCACGAGTTTATTACCATTGGCGAGAACGGGATCAAATTCATCCGATGCGCCCACAGGCAGCTCGACCTTGGCCCACTTTGCCGTTAGATCCGAGCCGATAAGCGTAAACCATTCCTTGAGTGGGCCTTTGCCTTCGCCTTCTTCGACGCGCACTCCATTCACCTCCTTCTCGCCGTATGAGCTTTGGAAGAACGGGAAGATCTGATAACTCGGCAGCTGCTCGATACCATCACAATTCGTGAAGCATTTTTTCGTCACTTCTTCGATTGAGCTCTCGAGGACGTCTCCTCGATCACACACGATCGAGAGTTTCGGAATCGCCACGGAATTGCTTTCATTCTCTTCTGAGTTGATACGACGAAGACACGTAACGTTGAGCAGCAGTATCTTGCACGGTGCGTCGAGAAGGAAACTGAGCTCGTCGAGGCGAATGCTGCATTTGTCGAGAAGCAGACTACTCATCTGGTGCCAGCTCTGCACCAGTTTGTCACGGCGTTGATTAACGAGATACGGGTAGAATATCCGGAGCAATGCGCTGAAGCCAAGCGAGACACACGGCAGATGCTGATGCATGGGATGCAGCGCAATAAGGACTTCGGTCGCTTGAGAGGCCCAAACCACCGAATTGCGTGTATCATCGCGCCCCAGCAGCGTCTCAGCTGCCTCGATGATATCCGTCAACTCGACTTCCGAGACGAACGGGCTCATCTTAGTGAGATCACGTTGAAGTACGGATGCGAGACCACCGCACACCGCGTCCACAACTACTTGGCACTCTTCCCATAACCTCTCGGTTAGCGTGATGTGTACCACCTTGCGCTCGGTCTTGAAGCTTGTCAGTATCGCCTGCCGAGTCTCCGTGTCGGACCATGCCGCACTCAAGCCGCAAAGTAGAGACCCTTCCAGCGCAAATTGTACTTCAGACCAAGACTCCGTCGACACCGCTGCATGCAGTTGCTGCCGTCGAGATGACGCCCACGCAGACCACTCCTTCAGCAATATCCCTGATATCGCTCCCAGTGCCGGTGCGTGGAGAGAGAGTAGCGCAGCTGTGTGGTCCCACCCAGCGGCCTCAGTGTTGGCCACATCAGCACTAGTGTTCTGGAGCGCATTCGTCGCTGTATTGGTCGTGTCGTCCCTTACAGATGTAGTATCGGCATTCCTTCCCGATGAGTCGTCACTGCTATCTCTCTTGAGATCATTTGCACGGGGAACTTGCTCTGCTGCTTCGTCACCACTCTCCGCTTGAGCGTCATATCGTTCTTGCGACGGCAGGTCCTCTCCGTCGTCACCAGCAAAACTGTTCTCGTACTCATCCCGAGCGGAGTTTTTGCCAGACCGCCCTGACGCTTGTACTGGAGAGTCGATCAGCGCTTTTGCTCCCAGTACAGGGGCTTCACAAAAGCTCTCATCGAGAATGTCGACGAGCTCCTTTTGTGTTTCGGAATCGTGCAGCACATCGATGCTGATCGCCGCCATTGGAGGCACAGGAATTTCTGAGCCAGCAGATCTTGCACTAGAGAACGTGTCGTCTTCATACTCATCGGCCATCGTGCTTGCGAGAATCATTTCATCCGCACCTGATTGAAACTGTGGCTTCATGTCGCCTGCAGACACTTCATCCATCGACGACTGTTCCTCCACATGCTGTTTAGGAGTCGTACCACGGGATCTCACCATGCGTCCTCTTCGCATGTGTCGGTCACTTCCGCTGGAAGTATCCGCCTTCTCTTGTGGAGCCACTTCAACACTGACAACTCCAGCCATGTCCTTGATGATCGACTGCGCAGCGAGCACTCGCCCAAGCTTCTGGTCTGGGCGGATGCAGAGTGGGTTTGCCACGGCGAAACAGTCAAGTGCAACCCCTCGAGCGTGCAACTCCGGTCCCGCGAAATCCAGATCGTTCATCATTTTTGCAAAGTAGTTTCGTCCTCGCCAGACGAACTCTGGGGGTTTGCTGAAACAGCAATACATTTAGCGTGGTCAGTATATGACTTTGCCAGACTTTATGTCCCGTAGTTCACGTACTCTGCTTTGGCACCGGCTTCGAGCATCCACTCGACGATTCCTTCGACGACTTGGATTCCAGAAACCTGGAGATCGGCGCCGAGCTGCAGAGCAAGCCGCATCGCCTCACGGCTGTTGCTCATAGCCGAGCCTTTGTTGGCCACAGATGCGAGTGAAGGAGCGATCGCCATCGTAGCGCGTGGTTTTATGTGTAGACACCCGCCACTGGCCACCCGTGATGCTGCCCTCACAATTGCGTCCTGTACTGGAGTACAAAGTATCAATGCGTTCAACTGATAGATGAGTGTTTCTCGACCGTCGATGGCCTTGAGAACGTTAAAACGCAGTTTCTCTTCTTTCGACGACGTCATCTCTGGTTCCTAAAAAACAACAGGAAGTTACTATTAGTTCTTTTTGTTTCATTGTCTCTGCTTTCAACGTGTGAGAATGAACGTACACGAGGAGGCAGTGCCAGCGGTGCGATCGGGACCAGTCGTCCGACGCCTGGACGGTGATGCTTGAATGCTTCCCCATTGCCGTACTGCTGGCGTTCCTCGCGGATCTTCCGTTCTCTCAGAGAATTACTGTCGTTCGCATCGTCGATCGCGCGATGGACTCGTGTCGGCCTCTTCGGCTGCGTCGGCGTATTATCACGAGTGAAGCGATCGTTCCATCCTTGTTCGCGACGCTCCAGTTGCTGCTCTGTCGGCGAAGGCAATCGATGTGGAATCCTGTGGTGACGTGTGGGCCTTCCAGACCCATGTACACTTCGCTTCGGTTTACCACTTGCTGGCTTGAACGCATGATGAAGTCGCCCGTCGCTCACGGTGGCCTGAGTTGACAGGAGCTGCTTTGCTAGCAGCTCGCGTTGGGTTGTTGCCATACTGGCCTTGGAGACGGATCACTTTCGTCCCTTCGGTGACTTCATGAGCTGTGTATTTGAATCCTCATAACGGCACCATTACCAGCATTGCCACCAAAGCAAAAATAGCACCATAACGCTGTCTACCTAACGTACATCAGACTCCTTGGTCAAGTTCTTTTACTCTCTTGTGAACCTGTTTCGAAAAAAGAATGATCCACCAGAATAGCCTCGGCACCGTTGAAGACCTTTGCTGTTGTGACTTCTCGCCTTGTCATTGTCTTTTCTGTTGCTGTCTTCTCAGCGTGTCCTTGAGACGCTGTTTGCACTCGTCGATGGTGTGCAACTCAGCGTCCAGTGCCGCGACGAGCTCCTTGTCATCTCCGAATGCACGCCGCTGACGACGAATCTTCTTTTCTCTCTGCCGCAGCGAGACTAACAAGGCATGATCGGACGATGACGCATCTATAGAAACATGTTCATCTTGTCGGTCTCCAGTCGCCTTCTTTGCGGGTTGGATGTCAGCAGTTTCTGCAGAGTGGTATAGCACAACGTTAAGTAAATTTCTATCCTGCTTTCTCCTTGCTGGAGCCGCGTACCTTGGAAGGAAGATCCTCCAACGTAAAGCCCACCCGTGCAGAGGAGAACGAGCCAAAATCCCGTCGTGTGGTACAGCCGCAGTGCCGACAAGTGCAGCTTCAAGTCGGATCTGCCCATCTTAACGACCGTCGCCTGCTGGTTCGAGCACGGCGAGCACTGCGGATAGAAACGGAACGGCACTTTTGTGCCCGTGAGTCGGCGCCACCACGCTTCGTTCATCTTCTTGGCCACGCTACGAGAGCACCAGCTCATACCCGTGATCATCAAGGTCAGAGCCTCATCAGATCAATCCAGTCACGTACAATTTCGGAGGCATGTGGTCCGCATGGTACTGCACTCCACGCTTAATGCCACACGTGTGGCACCCGTACAGCCGTCCAAACTCTTGGATAATCCCACGACCGACGCTATCTGCGTACTCCTCGGTGGCGGTCAGCGACGCCTTCTTCAAATGGAACGCGCCGAGGTTGGCGTAATGGCTTGGTGCGAGCGAGCTCATGCGCCCGCCCAGCATCTTGAAGCTCAGCACACCCATCGCCATGTACACTGGAAATGGCGCATCCTTCAAGTCTTCCATCCGCGTCTTGAGCTTTGTTGTGATTACTTTGGATGCGTTCACCATTGCGCCTGGCTGGAAGGTTCCTTCGTTCGGGAGCATTAAGCTCTCGCCGACTTCCCGCGGAAACGACGCAAAATGGAGCGCCATAACGGACGACGACGCGACAGCGAACGTACCGATCATACTTGCGGCCACCGGCGTCGCGGCGCCAACTCGAAGAGCGCGCTGGAAGACCTGTGCAGCCGATAGACCGAGCCAGAAGACCACGCCGCCCGTCGTGGCGTCGGCGACGTGGCTCGCGAGCGAGTCGTAGAGCGCGAGGGAACGCGCACTCGTGACTTGGCGCTGCAACGTCCCTATCGTCTCCGCTACCGCCTGTGCGTCCAGCAGAGCTCGCCAAGGCGGCTGCGCCGGCGGCGGCGTCGACGCTGCGTTTCCCATCTTGCAGCACAAGCGTTTGTTGCAGGAAACTGGTCACATGCTTGGAATTGATACAATATCGATTTTTAGAGATTTCCGTCTTCAAGAGTGACCATCATTCCGGTTGCGGATACGCTCGAAGGGAGAGAGGGCGCGAATTATCGATTTATGGCTTCTTTCGAAAGAGACGCGACGCGAATCAACTGAGTGAATTGTCGAATGAATCGCCCGCAAAGAACCACGATGGTGAAGCTGTTCTGCGCGATGGTCGGAGTCGGGAGCGTCTTCCCTGTGGATATCGACATGAGCGAAACAGTCCGAGATCTGAAATACAAGATCAAGAAGAAGAAGTCCAACGCGATCTTTTTTTATGCAGATCTGCTGAGGCCTTACCTCGCGAAGGAGGGCGACAGGTGGCTGAAGACGCGAGATGAAGGTATTAGGGGGCGCCCAAGGCGGGGAGATTCTCAGATCGAATCAAAGATCTCATGCAAGAGCACCTGCGACTGGAAGAGGGGTGCCGCCTTAACGACGACGAATGCTATGACGACGACTTCACGGCAGAGGAAACCCAGATCCATGTGCTCGTGGAGTTTCCGGATGAGCCGGACCAAGCCATCAACCGCATGTGTGACTGCTCGATTGTGGCCTTATATCTATCATGGTGTTGACGTCGCACTGTTTGATTATGCCAGGCCAGGATGGATCCGCTGACTCGTTTGTGGAGGAGTTGTTCTCATCGTGGCACTCACAATGGTCTTCTGTGCGGTCGATCTCTACTGTGGGGAAGGAGAAACGTGACTAGCATATCGAATAATAGGTCGAATAGTAGGTCTTGCAACAGCGCACGGTGACCTTTTATTCTATGATCTTCCTTGCCCACGAGAAGAGAATCCATTTTCGTAGGGCGGATGCGGTACGCGATCGTGCTCGCTGTTGCATTGCTGGAGACAGAGAGAGAGAGAGAGAGCCAATCAATTTCTTGAACTGAATGCATTTCTTTTCGGGTTCTGCGTTGGTGGCTTTGACTTGTTTGCTATCTTTTTTGCTTGAGGTTCCTAATGCTACGTGTTATTGATTTTGCTTCCTTTTCTTTTTGCTTTGTGTTCTTTTCTCTTTCGTCGACAGTGAGCGGAGAGAGAGAGAGAGAGAGAGAGAGAGAGAGAGA
>JAADVZ010000419.1:0-25897 GCA_023335925.1 Pythium phragmitis
CCCCCCCCCCCCCCCCCCCCAAGCCGCCGACCACTATCGTCGCCCCACACGCCAAGCTGAGCCCCACGCGACAGCTCATCGAGTGTTCTTTTGCGTCACGCGACAAATGTCCAAGCGCAAGGACGACAGCCAAGACGTCCCGCTGCCGTCGCAGAGCGAAGCCACGCTCTGCAAGCATCCAGCCGACATGAAACGTTCCAATGAGCGCACGGTTACGACAACAGCTGAGCGCTCCTTCCTGTGCGACCAACTTTGCGATGCATCGCAGCTCATAGAGAGGCTGGAGCTTCAGAGGGACCTGAGCGGCACCGTGCAGTACACTCGAAGGGAGCGTCCTTTCCTTCACGGGCGCGAAGAACCGAATGCTGGCGCGACTGCTCAAGCCCAAGACTCGATGGTGGCTGCATTTGCGCCCCAGTGCGATGGGTGGCAATGCAAGTACTCCACCGGCCACACATGCAACTCAATGCGCACTGTGAAAACCACTGGCGAGCTTCACCGCTTCTGCGAGCTCCATGCGTATCAGGCAAAACTGAACCAGCGCAAAGCCGTGAGGAGAAAGCGCAAGAGGTTGTTGGTCGGCAAAGTGACCACGTCTCCTGACCTGATGGTCGCCAGCAACCCGCGAATCTCCGGTGGGATTACTGCCTTCGCGCAACAATGGTTCGCCAGTACCGCTTGCATGCAGCAGGCGACTGGTGCGGACTCTGACCTCAACAATTCTGCGTTTCTGCCGGTCGACATGTCAGAGCCAGATGAAGTGGATGCCGCGCTCGTCGCTCACCAGCGCCATGACCTCGTTGTCGAAGCGGATGAAGACTCGTCTTTCGATGAGAGCGGCAGTCACGGCCTAACAGCCTTCGCTTGGGACTCGCTTGACGGCATCCCGCCAAGCGATCCACTGCGTATGCTGATGGAAGACGTCAGCGATGGAGAGGTCGAGGTGCTTGCGCCCTGGGTAATGAACTTTATTGATGAGGCGTGGGAGTCGCTCAGGACGGAGTTGTGAAGCCACCGAGTTTTCAGGTGTGGTCCAAGCTCTGGCACTGGCTGATGTCGGAACTATCCAGCAGTACATACTATATATTCGACGCCCTGCACAACATAGGATTAGTAGTAGTCGTCTCCAACGTACCAAGTTGAAACGGAACGGATCCACAACTGCAGTATGGTGGTGTGTAGCAAAGCAAGAGACGATAGCCCACAGTCAGTCTTTTCTTTTGGCTTTCCGACGTGATCCCAAACTAGCCGACAACAGTCCTCGTTGGATCCAGTGACCAGTTTGGCAACACTTACACGGAGAAGTCAATGTCGAGGGCATACAATTTCAGCGTCTCGTTCTTTCTTGCTGAGTGCTACGGGTTGTCGGCGTAGTCCCACGTGACCGTACGCACGACGCGGCCCTGGGCCATGGTCAGCACGGTCATGGCCACCTCGGGTAAGGCGCCACAACGAAACGCACGCAGAACACTAAGCACGGCGCACCGTACGCGCGGCGGGTCGGGCAAGGCCACACCATGGAGCGGCCCCAGCAGCCGCGCACAGTCGGCCTGGAGATAGAAGCGACAAGTGACGTGGAGCCGCGTGAGCGACAACGCTGTCGTGCTCACAGCATGAACCAATTGCACCATTAGAGTGCGCTCCTCGGCTTCGTGGTCGAGCCGCATGCCCTTCGAGCCGATATACAACTCGCGCAGTACGCCGCGTGCAAGTGCGTCCACAAACGACGGCATTCACGAGGGGTAGTCGTCGTTGCGGTCCGCGTCGTGCATTCCCGGCACGTCTTCCAGCAAAGGCCCTGACTCAATGAGTACTTCACGGGCACGCAGATCTAGCACGCCCAAGAGCGAGAGCACGGCGATACGGGTAGTAGATACACGACCAGACCGTGCCTGTTGGTACCCGTCCAGCAGCGGATCGACGCTCTCGACCAGGCACCGATTGAGCACCAGCGGTGCGAGACTCGGAAAGCTGCTCAGTATCTGCACGAGGTCGTCGCGTGTGACCACCACTCGGTTCATCGTCAGCTCTGTCAGAGTCACGGACGCCACAAGCGGCAGCAGCGGCGCGATGCGGTGGGCGATCGGCTTCAGCGTGAGTGGCATATGATCTTCGCTTCCGTGAAAGCTGATCGACAGGCTCGAGAGATGCACGCCGCCATCGTGGCCATCACTCTCCAGCATGACTACGTCCTGGTCTTCGAGGTGTACAGTATCATTTCCAGCTCGACGCCACACGACGACACTAAACGGTGCGGTCCACACGAGTCCATACCCGACGTACACGATGCCCACGGACGTGTTCGCACCGTCTTCAGTTGTACGAACATATGCGACGAGGTCGATGTCTTCTCCATTCGACAGCGTCTCGGCGACCTACGCATCAGTCTAACGGAATGGCTCGAAATACAGGCGTGCACCCGGTGCAAGCCGAACGGACGAGCCGATTCGCAGACACTCGACGCTATGCAGCGAAGCGACGCGAGCGTCGAGCCCTCCAAAGCGCAGCCGCAGCGCTTCGCCAACCACGTCACGCAGTGGCGTACCAAGCGCCATGACCGTCTCCATGTGTCGGCCCTCGGCCTCGTCTAGCGCGACGCCACGTAACACCAGAACTAAAGCCAACGGAGAAGATGAAAGCGACTGGCGACGGCACTGCGGCATGTACGCGAACCACGCGAGCCGCAGCAGCTTGTCCTGCGGCTGCCGGTCGGGAGGACAACAGAGCGCCACGCGCGACGGCCGAGAGCGCGGCCCCGACGAGGCGATAGTCACAGTGGCTGCACCCGTGGATCGCGATCTTATTGATATCGTAACGCAGCACGCTACGCAGCAGCTCGGCGAGAGCGCAGGCTCGCGAGGTAAACGCTTGCTGGATGGGGCGCATCGGTGGCAAGACAGGTGACGCGAGGGAGACCCCGAGTCGATGGACCATGACACGAGGCTCCGTGAGCGTTTGCGCACGTGCCAGCAGCGCCAGCGTCCTGCGAGTCGCCTTGGTATCATCATCGATATGGCAGTCAACGGAGACCTCGAGATTCAGGGGCGTCGCCCATGGGCTGCTGCTGTTGCGGAGTGCCGCTCGGAGAATCGTCCGGAGGGCCAATGGTGCCACCACGGGCTCAACATCCACCGTGTATGGCAAGGGCGTTGCGATAGGCAGTGTTGCAACCGTGCGATCGTACTCGTGGCATCGCGACAGCGAGACGCGAAGCGGCGGTGGTAGCAGGCCTGGAACCATGTGCGGCCGGAGTATGTTCAGCACGGCGGTCAGCAGCGCATGACAGGCGGGCGTGCCGTGGAAAAACCCGACCCAGAACGGCATGCGACGACCCCAACGATCGCGAACCCATGACAGCAACTCACAGCGTACGCGACGCTCAGCGCCAGTCGCAACCGCGCCCCCGCGAGGCGTTCACCCTGGTCGGTTGGGGGAATCCCCGCCATTAGGACGCTCATGGGCTTCACGATCAGGTCCACGCGGTTCAGCACGTCGTCTCCCCACTCGACATCGATGAAGCTCAAGGACCACTGGACCTCCTGCAGCGGCTCGCAGTATCGCTTGAGCAGTTGCCACGTGTTGCCACTGTATCGTTGAGCTCAAGCGCTTCATCCCCCAGAACCGACTATTCAACAACGGACGCAGACAAGCCCTCGTGTACGCCGCAACGTGGGGACACTTGAGAGGACATGTCCGCCCGGTACTCGTTATCGTCACCGATCTTCATCGTTGGCAATTCTTCGGGGTTACTGCCTCCGAGTATGCCCAGTCTGACGTGATTTAAGTTACGTACGACCAGCAAGGTATGTGGAACTGCGCCATGCTGTCACTGAAATGCTTGGGTTCTTAACCCATCGATGGCGCAGCACATATTAGCCGCAAAGGCTCATGCGTACCACGTAAACAACAAACCTCCGTCGTTTTTGGCTACCCTCCCTCAGGAGAAATTCGAAAAGACGCACGACGAGACTGTGCCTACAAGATAATTCCGTGCAATACA
This sequence comes from Pythium phragmitis, assembly GCA_023335925.1. NCBI lineage: Eukaryota > Oomycota > Peronosporomycetes > Pythiales > Pythiaceae > Pythium > Pythium phragmitis. The sequence continues at coordinate 4,001 of JAADVZ010000419.1, forward strand.
GTTCGCTCACCATTCGCGTATGCACGTCGTTTTCGGAACGTAAAAACAGAAGAAGGTGGCAATCATAGGTTACTAAATACCTGCTATGCCGCCCTCAATCCGAATCTTCATCCTCGTCTCCGTCGGAGCCCAGCATACTCCACAGCTGCATCGCGACGCGCTCCGCTTGGCGACGCCGCTCGTCATCGGTAAGCACAGCGCCGGATTCGCGTATCCGCTGGACTTGCGAGAAGAGCCCGCTAAACACTTCCATGTCTGGATCGTCATCCATCGCAAAGCCAGCACCCGTGGAAAATGCCGCGAGCGAGGCCTGGAGGCGCTCATCGTGGGACAGCACGTCTGTGGCATCTGTTGGTACTGGTGCAGGAGGCGGGCCTGATGATGATGTCGCCGTTGGTGAAGGAGCGACCGGATCCTTGGAGGAGCTCACGGTCGGAATCGTCAGCGTCGGCTCAGTCCCGCGCGGAAGCAGCTTCAAGGATGACCACATGTTGGCGTGCAGCGCCTCCAGCACGCGGTCCATACCTTGCTTGCCATCATCCCCCGGAGTTTCGTTCTCTTCTTCGATCTCCGTGGGCACGCCCACAAACTCAAACCCGTTCGCTTGGCACCACGTCTCGAGCATCTCGACTTGGGAGGCACTGGCCACGTCAACGTGGGTCCCCACAATCAAGCTCACGTCAAACGTGAGCTCCTCGATCGACTTCTCAACAAACTGCTGGGCCACCGTGAAGCTGCGATCCGAGGACGCGTCGACAACCCACACGAGAGCCTCGTAGACGTCGGCGTCGTGCTGCAGCGCCGTCACGAGCTCGTTCGCGTCGACACGGTGGAGATGGAACTCGACGTTGGCCTCGTAGTACTTGGTACGAAGCGTGAGTTCCTGCACGCACTCGCCCACAGCATCCGTCTTCTCTCCACTCGAGCGGTCCACTAACGCCCGGACAACGGTGTGCTGCTCGGCCACTTCCGCGCCAAGCACGAGGATCTTGGACGCAGCCACGACCTCGCTTTCAGCGTTTTCAGCGTCCTCTGTAAGCAGCTGATTTGTAGGCGCCAATGCTGTTGCCGTTACCTTGTCCGGCGTCTGGAGCGACGCCCACATGTTGCACTCAAGCGCCTCCTTGACTCGCGCCATGCCGCGCTTCTCGTGGAGCGGATCGTCTTCTACGAGCCGCTTCTCGTCGTCCTTGCCAACGGCGACAAACTCGAACCCATTCGCCTGCGCCCATTGCTCGAGTCGCGAGAGCTGCGCGAGGCTCGCGGATGCCGCGCGAGTGCCGACCACGAGACTGACGTTGAACTCGAGCTCTTCGATCGAGTTGCCCACGAACCGCTCCGTCCCCACGAAGCTGCTGTCGCTGGCAGCGTCGACGACCCACACTAGCGCTTCGTACTGGTCTGCATCGTGCGCCAGTGGCGTCAGCAGCTCGTTCGCGTCCACGGCGTGCACGTGGACCTCCAGATCGGCCGAGTAATACTTGGTCTTGAGCGCGAGGTGGTGGACGCCCTGGGACGTATCTGACGCCACTTCCTGGCCACACAGCTTGAGTAGATCATGGACTACTGCATGGCGTGTCTCATGCTCCGCACCGAGCACGAGAACGCGAGAAACCGCGCCGTCGCCGCCGTCCATTTCCGCGGATCTTGGTTGTCTGGAGATACCTTCTGCGCTTTGTCGTTTCCTCTTAAATCTGATTTACGTGGTCCACAAGACCTGCTCCCCGAAACGACGCGATGGCCGAATGGAGTGAGACACCGATGGACGTGTGGAACGAGTACACTGCAGAGGACGTCGCTCAGCACCACAGTGAGACCGACTGCTGGCTCATCATTGGTGCGGACGGCGCGAAGAAGGTCTACGACGTGACGGCGTTCCTTGAGGACCACCCGGGCGGACCGGAGTTACTGCTCGACCTCGGCGGTCAGGACGTGCAGGACGAATTTGAGGTGGGGGAGCTTTGACTTGTTGCCTTCTAACTCCTATACAATCTATTGGGATTACTCGACTGCGGCTTTGAATACAGGATATTGGCCACACAAGCGACGCGCGCGCCATGCTCGACGAGCTCTGTATCGGCGTGCTGAAGGAAGAAGCCCACGCGAGCGCTCTCCGCGAGGCCAAGAAGATCGCACGGCTTTCGCTGCTCACAAGTCCAGAACTCAGTTCAAGACAGACGCCGACAACGATGGGGAGATGGAATCCGTTGGCTGTAGCCGCGGTTCTTGCGGCGCTGGTGGTTGGAGTGGTTGCAGTTGCAGTTGCAAGATGGCAGACCGAGCAGTGATATATCACCTTGTTTTGTCAATCTCAGCCGTTTTAAACACATTGACGGTCTGTTTTAATCACTTGCTGTCTACCTCGCTCGAGTGACGCTGTGAATGATTGGCCGTGAACGTGTGCTCAAGAACAGTGGACGATTCTGGTCACTCGCCAATTCACGTCGCTCGTGGCGCTTGAGCTCTTCTCCGTCCTATATTTGTACCAGTACTGTATGCTGTGCAGAACTGCACCCCACAGAGGTCCGCTTGGTTCTCCTCCATCTGAGCTGTTCTTCCACTGGGTGCACACAACAAACCCCATGACTCGCCTGCTTTCATGTCGAAACCTCACCACCGTGTTCGTCGTGCAACACTAGCGATGTCAAAAGCTCACCATATACCGTGCGTTTACTAGTATTAATACTAGCTCTGCTGTACAATACCAAAAGGAGAGGATAGACACCGGAGGCGGATCAGCGAGGCTCTTTCACGAGTACTGGTCGCGTCAACTCACATTAGCAGTAGTAGAGTACTAGTAGAGATTCTCTTCGTTATCTGGGCGCTTGAAGTCTTAGGCACTCTACAGCTATCATAGAGATGCGCAGGACCTGAACCTCAGGTCATGGGCGAAGCAGTATTACTACAGTACCCAGTACGAAAGACCTCGTTCTACTAGGTCTTTCATACAGGGTAACCCTAGTACAAGAATCATGGACGAATATACAGGCTCTATTGTGGGTTAACTCTTGAGACTCGGTTCAAATCGACTACTGCGTGGTTTGCGGCGGCGCAGCGCCCATGTACTTTTTAAACGGCGCAATGGGCAGCGCGACGGGCGCATCGGATCGCGACGACAGCGCCGCAGTGGCCTTGGCCTTGTGGAACAGCGACTTTGGGCGTGGCAGCAGCGTGAGCGTCGAGACCGTGCCCTTGAACAGCTTGATCGTGCGCAGCGACTGGCGACTGAGACTGTCCCACACGCGCACTGTGCCGCTCTCGTCGCCCGAGATGAGGAATCCACCGCACTTGCTCACCTGCAGCGTCGTGACACCGACCTCGTGGCCTTCAAACGAGTCTGGCAGCTGCGCCTCCTGGCCCCAGGGCTTGGCGCCGGCGTGGCTGAGACCGGCGCTGGTCGTGGACGCGACGATCCGCGCGGTCGCGGCCGTGACGGCACTCGCTGCGGCGTTCAAATCGATCGTGTAGATCTTGCCATTGCCACAGCCGAGGAAGAGCCGGTGCTCGAGCGGATCAGTCAGGCACGCGTTCACGAACGACGGGCACGTGATGCTGAAGAGACACTGGCTCGAGTTAAGGCTCCAGATCTTGCACGTTCGATCCAGCGACGACGTAAACACGCGCGCGTTGACGCCACCGAGACCGACGTGGATACTCGTCACGGGCAGTACGTGGTCGGTCCACGACACGAGCGGGCTCAGTCCTTGCTGGAAACTCGAGGTCACGTCCGGCTCGTCCAGCACGTCCATGAGCCGCCACACGTGGACGACCGCATCCTCTCCGGCAGTGATGATATGCGAGTCGTCCGAGGTCAGCGCGATCGCCGAGACTCCCTTGTAGTGCGCGTCCCAGACCATGACGAGCTCGCCGGTCTTGACGTCCCACACGTACACTTTGCCCGACTGCGCACCCGCGAAGAAGAAATTGCCACACGCGGTCACGGCCGTGGGGCCCATCTTCTCGGCCGAGTGGCACTTGAACACGGGCATATCCTTGGACCACGCGAAGAGGTGGAGCGCGAGCTTGCCGTCCTGCACTGCCACAAGGTGGTCCGTGCGCGGCACGACCTGCACGCCGCGGCGCGCCGGCTTGCAGTTCTTGAAGCAGTAGAGCTGTCCGCCGGTCACGGCATCCGCTACGAAGAGCTCCGACTCTTGGCTCGAGCCCAGGAGCAGCACGTGGTCCTGCAGCGCCGTCGTCGCCATCTTGATGGGAATACTGCCAATGCCGATTCGCTTCCAGCCAATTATGAGTCACAAGCCAACCGACTTTCATGCATTTGATTGGGTGAAAATGGGTCTTAAATATCTGATTATAGCAAATCAATTGGTTTTAGATTTTATCTAATCACTTCGCATGGTAGTTCGGACTTGAAGCGGTCTTGTTGAAGTTTGTTCACCTGATCATCATGCTGGGGGTTTATTATAGCTGTGCACGCAGCGTAACCGAAGGCCGCCAAATTCACATCTTCCATCACCCTTTCCCACGCCAAATCTGGTGGTTGGCAGCTTCATCTACCGAAGCATATGTCTTCTTGATCTCTTCCAAGGCCGCCGAAATCACCTGCGCTCAGCACCATCGCGCAGCAATGAAAGACTCTGAATCTTTGCCATTCTCCTCGCTTTCCTGCTCATTAATTTCGACTCGTGAACGATAAGCTCTCATTGTTTGGTGTCTTGACTCCACCAAGTTTTCTCATAGCGATGCGACAGCTCGGTCTCGGTCATTTCTCAGGCAACGCGCGCGCAACTGCTTCGAAATTCGTGTTCACGAGCACGAGATCTACACGGATCATTGTCAGTCTGAGAAAGAGTATGGATCGAACCGTTGCTGCGCGGGAACCTGGCGTAGCCTCAACGCAGGGTCCATCATCGCAGTGGTCGCTGAAACTAATTTTAAACTCATGTTGATAAACCCGTTCACTAATAGTCCAACGACCTCCGTCTTCAAGTTCGATCTATCGGATAGCGGCCCTACTGTTGCTACTGGAATCAGCTCCTGGTGCCGGCAGCCGGCTCCGTACATCGCTCTCGTCATGTCCGCCCAGGCAGCACGCGCGCAGCGACTGCCACGCAACGCCCCATCCGCCCCGATGACCATGGAGCGCCACATCGTGCGACTTCGCGAAGCGGTCCGCGCGCTCATCCGCCGTTGGGAAACCGTCCAAATTGAGCTCCACGGTAAGTATTCGTTGGCGCGTCTCGGCGAACTACTCGCGTTCACACGGCACACGAGCACGGCGCGGGCCATCGCCGTTTTGCTGCTCACACCGCTGGCCTGTGTGGTCCTAATCATCGTGCCGGATTTGCTCCCACTGCGCCCTCCTGCTGACGGAGTTCTCAAGCAATCGGCCACGTATTGGATGCGAATGTTTTTCACGAGCACCGTGTCCTCCGGCATTGTCATGATCCAGATTTGGCACGCGTCACCGCGGTTGCCTTTGGTAAAAACGCAGTTTGTGATCGCGGCTGTGCTCTCCGGCATGGGCGGTACCATCGGGATATTCGTCGTGCACCTGCTTGTGGGGTTCCCAACGCCGTTTGTGATGCAAACCTCGTCGTTTGTCGGATCCTCATTTCTCGTCGGCTCCATCTGGGCCATGTGGAGAACGCCAATCCGCGAAGACCCCGAAGTGAGGCGAGACTTGTTGCAGTACGGATGGCTCTGTGCGAGCGAGTTCACGATGATGCTGGTGTATCCGGTGATGATCTGGGTCTTTGGCGTGCTCGACGGACACCAGCAGACCGCCTTTGCGATGGCCTTCCCCGTCGTCAAACTACTTTTCAAGAACATCGCGAGCCGCGGGCTCTATCGCCTGGAGAACCTCGCACCCGTGTACGTAGTGTTCGGCGTGGACGCGTTCCACGCACTGCTGCTTTCGTGTGCGATGCGTTCGGCAATATCCCGCGGCACGTTGATCTCCATCATGGTTACAGACATTTTCCAGAGCGTCGTCGCAGTCGTGGAGGTGCGAGTGATCACCCAGCGGCTCGAAAAACTCCGACTCAAGATCCTCACAGGAGACACGGCCACGGCTCCCATGTGCCATCTGCACCGACCGACCAGCGCAGTATTTTTCGCAAGCTCCCTCCTCGAGTCGCATGGACACATCCGCACCAATCCTACCATCGCGGTGCCTCGTCATTTGCGGCCGGCCCCACAGTCATGCGCTAGGGCAGCGCCAATGGCACCGAATCGTATCGCCCCTGATACACTCCCTATTGCGCCACAGACGGCGGCACCCAGCGACCAAACACCACTAGTCGAGTACGTGCGGCTCTCGCTCCAGCTGCTCCACATGGTCGAATTCTACATGCTCATCGAGTTCACTGAAGTGATTGTCGCCGTCATTTACGGTACGTGCGGTCTGAGCACGTGTGCAGCTTGAGTGGCTGACCTCGCGGTTGTTGGATACGTACAGCGATCTATCTGGTCACCATGTTCCACCTGCCCAACCGAGTCTACTACTTGACTCTGAAGACACTCACACGGGACCAGTTGATGGTGACCGTGAACCGCGTGCTCGAGTATGCCGCCCTTGAACTCCTCTCGCTCGTGGCGCTCGGGATCGTGCTCGATCGACTGCTGGGATTATCGACGCTGCGGCTGCTTGCGTTCACGTTGCGCAAGCACGCTTTGCTCGTGCAGTCGCTGCTGGTGTTCTGGGTCATGACGACCACGCAGCTCACACTCGAGCATCTCGGTACGTCAAGCCCGTTCCCCATTCCAGCTGCTACTGCCGATCCGCCTTCTGACTATGTTTGATTTAACCTGCGAAAGGCAACGACTATACGTTTCGGTTCCAGTGGCTACGGCATCCAGAACCTTCAGAAAGCAACACACGGGCAACATGATCCGATTGGAGACGAGTTATCAAGCAGAACAATCCCGATAGCTCGAACGAGACACACAACTTGACCGCATAGCATGAAAGGTGCCGCGCTCGGTTCGCCACTGCAATATTCCTTTGCGCCAGCCATCGCAAGCGCAAACCCCGATCGTATTTAACATGGATCTGTTCTCAGTCAGCGCACCGAGGAACGGATGTCATCCACTGGCGGACATCCACACAACTAAAGCATTCATAGGTACTGGAGTTCCCTTGACGTAACTCGGTAAAATCCAACAAGAACACCGAGGAACGACTGGTCCGAACTGAGTCGTTCTTCTTGGCGTAGTTGACCAATGGCATGCACCCCGCGAACAACTGCCACTGGGGACGCTCCCGGCGCGGGTTAGAATGTGCTGTTCATCCATGTTTGTGACGCGGTCCGATCGTCTACGGTAACGGTGTGAGCACGGCCACTGCTGTCGGGACGTTCTTCTTCACCTGCCGCTCGGTACGTTAGTAGTGGTGATACGCCCGAGCTCCCGTTTTCTCATCTCCAGGGCGAGCGACGCGGCCGACCACGCGAATATGATTAAAGCCAATCGTGGGTTGACGCTAGCGGGCGCGAGGTGCTTGGCGGTCATGTCTGCTCGTGGTCGCTTCTCTGGACGACCAAACTTTTATGAAAATTGTGATGTAGTCTCTTGCATATGAACTAGAATGCTTCGTAATGGATCCCCAAATTCAGTTGAGACCCAGACAAAGAGTGTCTCTCGCACAACCAACCCACAGAATGCTAAGTCTTCTGGCCGACGAGTCTTACTGCTCATTCTCCATTTCCCGCACGACGAGCAGTATGATCTCCACTACCTACACTACGATACCATCATGGCCTACGGGATTCTTGTCGGCTACCGCAGAATGTTGAACATTGACATCCTCCCGTCAGACACTCTCGAGTCTTTGACGCAGAAGATACGGCTGACACTGAATTTACCCACGGAGTCGAGCGTGGAACTGCACTGTGCGCCGCGCAACGACGGAGACTGGGTGTGCCGAGTACAAGAGGACGCTATCGCACTTACTTTCGATGCGCAAGCAGCCATAGACCGCCACATTACGGCCGACTCTAAGCTCACGGCGTCAGACGACTTGCGCGTGCGATTCCACGATACCCTCGAGTATGACACGGAGCTGCTCGTTGTCAGTCCCGAGCAGCCACTCGACGATAGCACACCGGTTCCCTACGTCTATTCCGACAACGTGGCACAGCTGCAGGTGGTAGTGTCCGATCCGCCACTGGTCGACACACTATCCAACGAACGTGGCGAACAAGCTCAAGCCACGAAGTTGCGCTCACCACAGCGACAATCGCCTAGTAAGTGCGGGACGCTCGTATTCGGTACGGCTGCGTGCCCCCAACAGGCGTGGCGTTGCTTCTTGACCGCCGTCGATGAAAGGACTGACGCTCGCCCTTGATTCAATAGGTACCATCGCCATCGGACTCCCGATCTCGGCAGTGCTTCACCTCTTGATGTGCTCTTGGAAATCGTGTCCCCTCGAGGAGCGCACGGCTCCTCACAACTGTTCCCATGGCGATTGCCGCATTTAACGTTGGCATGACCTTCGCGCGGTTGGGTCGCCAGTTGCAGAGCACCGTACCGAACCGAACGACGAGGAGGTAGCTGTGTGACACCAACGGCTTTGATGACACAGCCCGTACATTCCGATTCATGATTAGTAGTATCTTTCTATCTAAGCAAGAACGCCAACCTGGTTACCGCAGAATTGAGTTTCTGTTCTCTTAATAAATTCCCACATTTTCAGATTGATGGACTTGCAATCCAGGTCATCCGCAAGCGAACAAAACTCCTCTGAATCGTGATCGCATTCGGTAGTCGTTTTCCGTTCATCCAGAAGTACTACTAGTACTCTTCTGTGTTACGGCGTCCAGTTCATGAATACAACGGCAAAAGTCTCTCCCCAACGCCAGGAACTGACGTTCCATCAAGCGACTCCAAGACAGTCAACCTATAGTACGATCCCCCGCCTTGTGCAACCTAAGAACGTACACGATAGACAGAGACTGACTTGGTTCTAGTTGGTAGCAGCGGGCTTGCCTCCCCAATTTTCTCATTCTCCATTTTCCAGTTCGATGAGCAGAACGACCCACGCCACGACCAACGACCACCGCGGCAGCATGATGATTCCTGGATTTCTTGTCGGCTCTGTCGTTACGGCGCGGGCCTGGAGCGTTCCTTTGTTCGACGTTGAGTTTCTCCCAACGGACAATATCGAGTCGTTGGCGCAGAGCATTCGGTTGATCTTCGGCATCCTTGACCACATCTCACTGGAACTCCATTGTGCGCCAGCGAATGACCGGGACTGGCGGTACCGCGTGACGGAAGGCGAGACCGCCTCCTTACGCTCGAGACCAAGGTCACGGAGGCTGTCGATCTGCACGAGCGACTTCATGGAGACTTTGTGCAGGGGTTGGAGCTTGTCGCAGTGCTGTGAGCCATGGGTCATTATCTATCCACCAGACAACGACGAAGACGAACCGCGTCCAGCACAGCCTCAGCTGTCGCTCGCAGATGTGGTGTTGTCGTCCGGTAAGGTCGAATCTCTTTACGCTTGGATTCCCATTCACTGCCTGACACTCGTATTGCTGTCCCTCGAACAGGCCCGGTAAAAGCTGTCTGTGCTTCTCTCGTGGCAGTGCTCGGTCTCGTTTGGTTCCCATGGCGAACGTGCCTCGGCTGTTTGCTCCTCTCGCTTGCGGGTCTCTGTTCTCCTGGCCGTCAGCTTTGCGGACGTGCCGTTGCTCGTACGTGGACGGCTGCTGAGCTGCGCGCTCATCACAATCAACCGTGCAGCGAGGACACTGAGCTGGAGTGACGGACAACTCGTCAACAGCAGCCCCGTCCATTACGTGGTTGAAGGCATGGCGATCATTGAGAGGTCGGATGGCTCTAGCATATCCCCAATGTTGCCTTCATCGTACGTACCTGATACTGCGTATTGTATAGCCATTATACGATCATTGATTGGTAGATAATGTCACCATCCTATCATTGATTGGTGAATATAGTGATCATTATTTGCCAAAATATTATTGGCTGTATATACTATTGAGCGTGATTTGATTGGTTGGTATTCCGCATCGAAAGCAATGACCGCCACACGTGCCACTGATTATCATGGCTCGCGGACTGCGCATCGGCTCCAAGGCCGAAGTGCTCAAAAACCTGCGCGCGCTGCTGCGCGTGACGCGTAAGCGCAGCACTGAAAAGAGTGTGCGTGAGTGCCAATGGTCGCAGCAGATTCTCACGCAGGTGCGGGCTCTTGATTCGTCCAGAAGCCTCCGCAATGGACCCGCTCACCATGACACAAAAAGCTCACTTACTGTCCATTTGGTAGTATCGTGAGCGCCAGCACGAGACGAACCGCGACAAGATGCGTGCGTTCCGCTCCGAGGCCTCGGACTTGCTCCAAATGATGGAGGGTATACAGGAACAGCGAGTATGTGGGCAGCACTCTTTTCTGGATGTTTGGAGAGCCACTAATGCATCTCTTCTCTCTCCACGTGCGCAGTATTTGTGGGATCTCGACGAAGGACTCGACCGCAAGCTCTCCCCCGAGGACGTCGTGCAGCGCTCGGCGAGCCGCGTCGGCCTCTTCGTGCCCGAGACGTACACGGAAGACCCGGAGCAGCGTCTCAAAGAGGCCCAAGAAAAAGAGGCCCGCGCCCGCGAAGCGGCGGCCAAGTACCTGGCCGCAAAGCGCAGTAAGGAGGCCAAGGACGCCGCCCAGCAAGAGGCCTAGTCGCAGCAGTAATCGATTACTCCATACACCGGCAACCGAATACAACAGAAGAAAAAATACTCGCGTTATTAAACCCTAGCAGTACCCAATATCCTTCCACCTGCTATCTCTGACACTTCCTCAAATCCGCAGCGCCTCTCGCTCATTGAGCGCGAGCGTCTGTTCAGCCGAGAGCGGCGCGACGACCACGCGGCCTTGTCGAAGATCCATGAGCACGAGACGAAAGTACTTTCCCTTTTCCGACAGTACAAACAGCTCGGTCGACGTGATCGAGCAAATGACGGCGATGTACTCGCTGCCATTCATGAGGTTGCGCACAAAGATCTCGTCACCCTCTTGGTAAACGGCATCTCGGTATAGAAAATTCGCGCGATGGTACTTGGCCACAAATGGCGAGTCTGACGTGGCATCACACGACGAGAGAGTCAGTCTCTCTAATCCATACAAAAACCAAGTGCACAACGAGAAAGTACCGGTCGCGTCCACGCGGCGCTTCTTGGCGAGCATGTCCATCGAGCTGTGAAGCTCCCGCAAATCGTGGTCCACTTCAGACTGCGCGAGCTTGTTCTCGAGCTGCTGGAAGACGCTGCCCACGCGCTTCTTGGCGACGCGGTGGGCCGTCGTGTCGACGCTAGGGAAGAGCTTTTCTTCGGCGCTGCCGCTGCTGCTGCCGCCGGCTTTCGACCTCGCGCTACGAGTCTTGCGCGTCGTCTTGCGTGCTGTAGTCAAAAGACACGGTATTAGAGAGGACGTTGTTCCATGCAACAGATTCAATCGGTTCGTACCCGAGGAGCTGCCCTTGCGCTGGTCGTTAATGATCTCCATTTCGTGGTGGATCTCGTCGAGCATTTCTTGTCTCAACTTATCGCAGTTGAGGAGGAATTCGCTCGCGGCTTCGTCGCACTCATACGCAAAGATCACGGACGTGCAGTTGGCCCAGTAACTCTCTTGGCGATCGGCGTGCGCGAGCAGCTTGTCGCGCTCGGCATCGATCGGCACCATGCGCGAGAGGAAATCCGGATGGGACTCGTCCTCAATCTTCTTACGCGCGTTCTCGACAAACGCGATCTGGATCTCGAGCCGGCGCTTAGCCTGTGCAGACGCGCGCGCATCGTCCTCTGGCGAGCGCACGTCAAACGCCACGGGCTCGCGCGTGGCGGGCTCTGGGGTTTCGGTGGGTGGAGGTGGAGAGTCCACCTCCATGGGCGTCTCGATCGACTCAGCGACCATGGAGCCATTCTCAATCGCATCAGCAGCAGCGACTGATGTCTCTTTGTTAACCGCTACAGATTCCTCCGTTACAGAAATCGCAGTGTCCGTGGGCGCATCGGCAGTCGCCATCTCGACGTCCTCTTGGGACGGCGCTGGGCCATTCGAATTCGAATCTTCCGCGGCCGCAACGGGGGAACGCACCCCATTGGAGGTTAGCGCTGCCGTGGGCGAGGACACGACTACTATAGGCGTAGCCTCGGCTGGCAGTGTGGTCGGAGGAGGCGGCGGTGGCAACGCCTCGACGACAACACTCGTGGACATGGCTACGTCGCGAGATGTGATGGCGAAGCCGTTTCAGTTCGGATTTCAACCGGAATTGCGCGGTTCTGTTGGCTCAGATGCCGCACAGAGGATGCTGAAGAGTGGACTTGGGTCGCGCGCGCGAAGGGGGAGAACGCTCGCGGAGAGATGAGGAGGATGCGAGCGTGGGCCGTGCGGACGGGGGTGCCAGGGGCTTCTGTTGAGGAGTGCTTCAAAAAAGACAGTCGCAGCAAGCGACGTCGCCAGCCGAGAAAGAGAGATGCGAAATAATACCCCATGCTCTCGAAGTAGGGGGTACTAATCCACTCGACTGAATGTTGGTTGGTCACTAAGTAGACTTGCCGCGACACAATGACATCAGTAAAACCTACTGAGACTAGGTTTTGAGCACCCAACTTGCTCACAGCACCTGCTGCGGAATACCATTATGTCGCTGCAAGACAGCACAGCTGATCCCAGGATCTTTGCTCTTCCTAGCCTTCGCAGCCCACGCTCTGCGCTACACCAGCCACCAAATGAGATAGAGAACACCGACCATCTCTTCGGAATACGAAACAAACGTTCTTGATTGACGGTTCTTCCGAAACTTACGACTATGCTTCTTCACGCAGGAATCGAGAGCCTACGCTTCTTCACCCAGGATTCGAGAGCCTATGCTTCTCCACGCAGGATTCGAGAGCCTACGCTTCTTCACGGAGGATTCGAGATTTGCATGTGGTTTTCAGGCACTCGGAGTAAAGTTCTCGGCATGTCTTTTTGCCTGGCGGTGCAAGCAAATCGTCCTCTTTCACGCAGTCGGGATGCAACTTCGGGGTCTCCTGCTGACACGATATTCCGCACTTATCGTTGATCGTAAGGAGCTTCGACCCGCATTTCTTCTCAAAGCACTGCAGGTTATAAGTCCTGCACGCCGTTTTTCCCGCTGGAACACGATCCGGTTTCAACACACAGCCAGACACCGATGCCTTTGTCTTTGAAGCGCATTTCTCGCTACAGGCTTGGGAATACTGGGCCGTAATGGGAGAGACAACGAGAAGCACCGCAGCAACGACGAGTTGGATCGAACAGAGCTTCATGTTGAGAGGACGGGGAGGGTTGATAGCGTTTTGGAGACCAGGAGAATTCGAGAATGACGTTGATAAGGAAGAGATGGCACCAACCCAATCGTCCCAAGTGGCATATAACGGATGTGCGCAGAGAGTGCTTGTATGTGGGTAGACCATCAACTATGGGTGATTTAATAATCACCCATAGTTGATAGTCACGTTGGAACTTCCAATGGAGGTTCCATAGATACGGCGAGTCACGATCGGTGACGTTGTTGTTGTTGAAGTTGGAGTCGGTGACGGAACCGAACTTCATGATCTATGCCGAGTCAACCATGTCCGAACTCATCATCGTGACGATACAAGGAAAGAGTTTGATCCATGACGAATCGATGAATGAGTACTCTAATCCCATGAAAGCTTCGCATTTGGGCCGTTGTGAAACTTCCGATAAGATCACGCTGCCATTTTGTCTGATGATAGAATTGAAAAACTCATAAATTTTAATTTACAGTATGAGTCTCAATTCTATCATCGGACAAAATGGATGTGCAGCGTATTAGAATACGTTCTGAGTCTTCTGGGCACATGAGCTGACTCCCTGGAAAGTCCATGAGCGCCAGAACTGACTCACCAGGATAGTCCTTATCACACGTGGTGCACTCGATTGTCATGGCGGCAGAAATGAGAAGCCACCGCGCGCAGGTGAACATGCGTGGTCGAAAAGTGGATAATCATGTGTGGCAGAACACAGCCCTGCTGGCGATTCCAGGGTTACTGTACCCCGAGCGCCTCCGTGTTCCGCCTGTAAGTGGCGTCCTCGCCCACGGCAGCGCTGACCAAGCTGCTCGCCCACGCCGATCACTAAGAGAGTTGCTGGGCCAACTGAGGGAGCTAGCAGTCCAATCCACCGGATCGGGAGCTACTGTCGTGGGCTGTCCCGTTCTTCGGGGTCGACCAAACCAACAACTATGCTGAACATGAAGCCCTCCTGCGGGGGGCCGCGGAATGCGTCCGTGGGTACGAAGAGCGAGCAGTTCACCTGCACATCATTGGTGACAGTCATCTCGTCATCCAGCAAGTCTTAGGCGCGGCCAAAACATCCAAGCGTTCCCTCCAACGCGTCTCGAACCGCACATCTTCACTACTCCGTCTCTTCCATCACGTCCGGTTCTCACACACGACGGACCGGCAACAAGATGGCTGGCTTCCTCGCCAACACTGCCATGGACAATCACTAAAGCACGACAGCATCGACCACTTGAACGCCTATCGTCGAGCAACTCTACCAAATGATCATGGCCCATACCCTACTTCCGACCACGCCAATAACGCAGCACCCGTCGGTTGATCTCCTTCTCGCAACCAAGTTTCTTATTCAACAGCGAACGCGCCGAGCACAGACCACGGTGGCCTTCGTAATCCCCTGCAAGAAAGACAGTTGCAGCAAGCGATATCGCCAGCCGAGAAAGAGGGAGACAAAGGTGGGTCCTCCGAAAATAGCAGTCCGGCCCTCTCTTTTGGCACTCATGAAGATCGAAATTTGGGGGAAACCAAAGCAGCACCCCTAAATCCCTGATGGACAAGCTATTTTCGGGAGCGAGCGGGTGAGAGTCGCAAACCGGCGCTAACCCGGGGCACCCGCGAAGCAGGGCCGCGTGGTATTTGCGGAGGCGGGCCGAATGGCAAGCTCCCTCGCGAGCGGAACCATGCCGACGACAATCTTCTTTGCGGGGCGGGGATATTCTTACCATAGCACACTTTTGCCATCATGCTGCCTCTTTTGACAAAGTTATAGAAATGGCCCCCTCTTTTGGAAAAGTCCGATCTGAATAGTACCCCATGCTATCTAGGTAGGGGGTACTAATAAACGCTACAGAATGTTGGTTAGTCAGTAAAAAGAATCACCTCGATACAATGACACCTGAAAAACCTTTCTGAGATTAGGTTTTGAAACTGTTCAAGGCAAGCCACACACACCCGTGGTGAGGTGTGACATCACACTCCCAGCGCACGCACCACCAAGTGCGAGCACGCTGAGCCGCACGCCCACCGTCGCGGGAAGGCGTTTGGTGTCCCACACGCGATATTCCTTTCCAGAATAGCATACTGTAGCTTGTGGCGAGCCAGGCGACTCTATTTGCTAATGGATGGACGGCGCTCACTCCCTCCCTCGCTTTCTGTGCAGGTGTCTTCCATGCTAGCCACCCAGTCACCTCTGTGGAACGTGGCCAAACCAAAAGTGGAAATCAAAAGCATTGAAGCGCTACACCAGCGTGCGACCAATCTTGAATAGACCCATTGTTCAACTGGTGGCTTCTAAAGTTGTTACAGTACCGCGATGGCGGTGCCGTAGAAGGAAGGTGCGATCTGGGAGGCTATATCCGGCCAGACGTCGTCAAGCTATCGGACACAGGAGCGTGTCCCCAAAATCAACGCGACTTTCCGTCTTCAGCAGCCACGAATTGACAGCCATCACACAGGGTTCTACAATATCCGATACAGTAACTGAACTCCGGCAGGTTGGTCCGATTGCTCGTCGACATATCCAGTTTGGTCGAGCTGTTGAGATGATGAGTCCAAATGGATACAAAAATGCAAGATGGTGGAACTGACTTTTTGTGCTCCAATACGCTACTTTGATTGGTGGAATACATTTTTCATCCCATATTTCATCCAATCAATGATTAGATCTCCTCATAGTCAGAGGCGATCCGAAAAGGCGAGGCGTTCCCCAAGTCAAGTCGTTGGTCCCTCCAAAGTCGGAAATCAAGCAGTGCAGCCCACCAGATGACTGCGCGGCATGACGTCTGAGATCCGGAGGCATCTCGGCATTGCAGATCACCTGGGTTTTGAGCGGTTGCATTGACCCAGCACTGGAAACATGCGGCCTGCAAAGGCGAGGATGGGCCCAACAACAGTGAACTGGCACACAGCCTCTGCGCTCCGCTCACACTTCGCAATTTCCGCCGCCCACTCACTCCCGAGTTCGAGTCTCTCCTTTTCTTTTTATCCCCCGCACCGTGCATAGATCATCAGCTCTCAACCATGGCTCCTTTGCGCCGTCTCGCGCCCCTCGCTCTGGGGCTCGCATGCTGTCTGGTCGTGACCGTGTCGGCCGACACGCCGGCGCCGATTCTCTTTAGCGGCGGCAACAACGATTTCGACGGCAACGCGCCCGTGTTCCTCTCTGGCGCCACCCTTGACGAGAAGGATGCCGGTCCCGCCACGGAAAATGTGCTGCTCGCGAACGGCAACGGCGGAGCGGCCACGAACGCGGTCGACGAGCCCGTGTTTCTCCCGGGCGTCTACCTCGAAGAGAATGTCCTGACCTCTGGGAACAGCACGGCCCCCGGCACGGCCGCGGCGCCCCCCACAGCTGCTGGCAACGCGACGACGCCGCGCCCCAGCACGGCAGCAGCGCCCCCGACCGCGGGCAACGCCACCACAGCAACCACCAATGCGACAACGCCGCGCCCGAGCACGGCGGCCGCACCGCCGACCGCGAACGTGCTTGGCGGCTGGCCCAGCATGCCCGCCGGCAAGAACGAGATCGCGTTCCTCGTGAGCGTGCTCAGTGAGCCCAAGTACTACGACCCGTCGCTGTCGTTTGGCGTCTGCTTCAAGAACATTTTCGCGCTCCAGTACCAGAGCGTCGCCGGCACCAACTTCCGGTACTCGGGCAACGGCTGCCTCGTCCAGAAGGGCTCCAAGCAAATGGGCATGTGCTCCACCGACTGTGCGTTCGAGAAAATCATGGTGACCATCTTCACGCAGGACTGGACCAACACGGTCCAGGTCAAGGGCATCACGTACGTCCAGTAGATGACAGACTACGATCCCCCCACCAACAAGAGAATACTCCAATGATCGCACGGCCGATCAGCGTAACTAGATGTTTGTGTAGTGTGCTCGCCGTACTTCTGCCGTTGCTTTGGACGTCCTCTCTTTGATTGCGAGAAGAGAGACGACGATGGAGGACGCGGAGCATCGCGTGGGCAGTGTTGAGTTCAACTTTGATGTTCCTAATCTTACAGTGCCGTTTTCTTCTCTATCTCTTTGCTGAGGATCGTAGCCGGACCCATCAGGGTCGCGACGGAAACTTCAAGACTTCTCGCGAGTGGCAGCAGGTCGAGGCGACAAGCTATTCCAGAATCACCGTTTCTCAAGAGACTACATGTTCGCCCACACGTGATGGCATCATGTTGGTCTTCATCACGAGAGACAACCCGTCATCTAGTAACTTGAAGCAGGGGTGGTGTTGGAGCCTTTGCCAACACCACACTCGAATTCGCATCACCAGCCAGCCAAGTACTACTTAACCATGCGCATTCGGGTTCTGTTCGCCGATGTGAGCGCACTTTGCACGGTCTCTGTGGATATCCAGCCCCACGAGACCATCGCAACGCTCTTTGAAATGTTCCGGAAGGAGCTTCAGACGTTCTGGACTATCCGTGACTTCACCTCCGCGTTCTCGATCGTGCACACGCGGAAGAGCGGCCTTCAAGAGGAAGACGACGACGTGTACGCTATCGCCAACGGCGAGCCCGACGCCATCGCAAAGTACCTCACCACGGCGGCTCGCCTGGACCCGAGCAAGACGGTAGCATACTACTTCGGCAACGGCGTCTCACCGGGGGCGGTCACAGTCGTGCTCACGTTACCGGACGAGCCGCTTGCATTGGAGAGGCAGCGTGAATCGATCGTCACCGTCGAGCTTCTCCCCGAGTGGCGTGACGGAGTGAATTCGCCGCCGACGCCCACGACCGTCTCCACACAACCTAACGAGGCCACGACGAGCGAGGAGACTACAGTTGCGAATGTGTCGTGCTTATCGTGGGTGGCGCGGTGCTGCTCGAGTGTCGTGGGCCGTGACGACAGGCAGACGAACAACTGACCACGTACGAAACCATATCTCTCGTCGCTCTAAGGTCCACGTTGAATACCACGCATATGTCCCTCGCTTATGCTTCTTTCAGTGTTGGCGTCCTTCGTGTCCCCGATTCTTTGCTGCTGGTACGAGAGAAACGGGTACATTGTCTTGCTGAGCCCTGAACAACCTCTACAATTCTCTAGGATGGAAGCCTTGAGTCATCTGGGGCAGAGGTCAACTTCCTTTGGTGGCTGGATGCTCGTTTAACGTGGGCCATCGCGACGACGCAAAGACAAATAACTAAACTCAACAGTCGATAAGCATGTGGCAATTGGTGAGCGTTGTTGACTAATCGCTTTGCCACTTGGATGCACCACGAGATACAATGCAGTTGCTGGCACTCGGATGGCCATCGCGAAGCACCATACAATAAGGTAGCTCAATCACCGCCTTGCTCGTCCGCGCGTCACACAGATACGCGATTACTTGCTCTGCCATCCAGGAAAGTACGCCAGGGAAAGAACTGCGAACGCAGCGACGAGGAGCATGGCCAGGAAGGTCCACAAGGCCACATTCGCGTCCTTCGCACGCGCAGCAGAGTCTACAGTAGTTGGCATACACGGAAGCGATCAGTTTCACCTGCCCTTTCCCAGCAGTAGTGCGTCAGAACAACGCACCGCTCGCCCTCTGCCTGCCGTTCGCCTCTGGGGGTTCGTAGTAGTTGCTGCTTGGCGCCGCCTTGGGAAGCATTGGAGCTGGCTTCTGCTTCGTCACGACCACAAGCTGCACCATGCCATGGAGGTATTCGTTCACGCGGCTCGTCATGCACTTGTGTCTCATGCGCAGTCTGGTTTGCCGGTTCGTGAAGCGGTTCACGGTCGCTGGATCGCCGCGCATGAGCAGCACGAGGTTGTCACGCACGGCATAGACCCAGCTGCCATCGTTATCGGGTGCACCGTGGACCTGAAGCTGGCTTCCTTCGGGAAACCCCGCAGCAACGTGGATCTTCTTCTTCAATGCTTCCAGACTATCGCCAGGAGCGATATCGACCGCGAAAAACTGGCACGAGCCGGCGACAACCACAAAGACCTTGACCATAATGCTGCCAATGACGCTGCTGCGAAGATGGAGTCGTTGCTGCCGAGGAAGATTTGATCAATGGAGAGTGTTCGATTGAGTACTTCTGACCAACTTGGTTCTTGTTTGCGGGATCAGATACGGCCAATCACCAGCAAGTCTCGCGGCAACATTCGTCCGGGGTCTCTTTCAATCATCCTGTTGTTGGCACTCTTTCGATCTTTGCGATGATCGTCGGGCTCGATGGCTTTGCCGTAACCGCGATGATCGAGCCCCACGAGACCATCGCGACGCTGTTCGACAAGTTCAAAAGCAGCTCCTTGGCTTCAAGATGCCGCATCAGTTCACGGCAGGGTAATCGATCAGAGTACCGATGGCGAGTTGCCGACTTGCGAACACTTGGTGTTTGTATGTGGGAGAAGAGACGGCCAATCACAGTCGAGTATCGGGGGCGCACTTTCTTGTTTGCCAACACACTTGCGACGAAAAGAACTCGCCTGGGTCTTGTTCAATCAACCCGTCCGCTTGTGCTCGAGAGATCTTTGCGATGATCGGCGGGCTCGATGACTTTGCGATATCAGTGATGATCGAGCCACAAGAGATCGTCGCGACGCTGTTCGACAAGTACGAAAAGCGGCTTCTCACCTGTAAGATGCCGCATCGGTTCACGGCAGCGTATTCGATCGAGCACACGCGCCCAGGCGGATTCAGTGACGACCCTGACGACGATGATGTGGACTATATCGGGATGCAGAACGGCGATCCCGACGTCGTGGCCAAGTACCTCACGCTGGCCGCCCGACTCGACCCGGCCAAAACCATGGCCGACTACTTTGGCACAGGCGTCAAACCAGAGACCATCTCGATCGTGCTCACGTGGCCGGCCGAGTTCACTGCGCATGAGAAGCGGGAACGGGAGCTTGCAAGTATCGAGTTCGATGAGCGGCTTGCCAAGGCGCGAGAGCGAAATCACCTGGTACCGAAGTGGAACCCGGTAGAGACCGAAACGAGCACGCAGATCGTAGCATACGACGACCAGATCTCTCCACCCACCATGGCGCGATCGACCACGGCGTAATCGTGTCCGTGGCACTGGCTTTCTTCGTGCTTGCACCTAGCGGCTCGAAGCTGCTCGAGCATTGTGTACCGTGAAGACGACGCCAAGAAGAACGATTGATATCGCGCGGGAGAAGTTGGCGCTCATCGGAGAGATAGAGCGATTGTTTGCTTAGCTGATCAAATCATCGCAATACACGTTCCCCCAGTGATTTCTTGTCCTTCGCCTTCGTGCCTTCTTGTGTCCTGCAGCAACTACTGTCAGCTCGAGAGCGCGAGACAACATAGCCTTTCACTTGTACGAGGCACAGTGCATGGCAGATTCGCGGACTCCAGTCGTTGGTGCCACGGGGATTCTGGTCTCTCGTCGCGACAACGGCAGGCTTTGTATTGCGGAAGGATCCCTGCACGAAGATTGAAGAAGAAACGCCGTGATGATAGCTTCCGAAACCGATACAGATACCAGCGCGAGTCTTTTGGGAATCACGTTGATGTCGTTGAGGAGGCTCATGGCGCTAGAGTAGACGCTGGCTTCGCGACAGAGAACTCATGGCGGCGTTTCCATTTTCGTTCTTCCAACAGATTCCTGAGCTCTTCAAGTAACAATCAACAAGCCATTCCATAGCCTCCTACAACCTTCCGACGACAACTAAAACTCAGTGTCTTTATTGGCCAATAATAGTCCCATTCGAACCAATCCAGAGGGCAGAAATCATTTTTGCCAATAAAAGGTCATCATCTAAATTAGTTTTAACCAATTAGCGGCCGTAATGATTTGAATATGACAACTTCAGACCAGAAGTGGGCGGAGTGATGAGACCTTCACGCGAACACGCCAAACGCCTCGACGGCGTCCATCATGCACTTGTAGAATAGCGATAACGTGTCCGTGAACGCCATCAGCAGTGCCTCCTGAGTGTCTCCACCGCTCTTGGGTGCGTTCAGGATGGCCAGAACGAGCGGCATCGGCGCGAACGGAATCGCGGCCAGCTGTAGATGCGCGTTGAGCGGGCGGCTTGCCGGGGGCAAACGACGCTGAGAGAAAAGGAGATGGCCACCGGGATGGTGCAATACGCGATCAACGCCAAACTCGTGCTCGTAGGGTTGAGGCGACTCGCACACGAAGCTAGGACCGCTAGCATCACGAGCGCAAGCGTGGCGACAGCCGTGGTCATCGGCCACACAGTCGCTCGCACGTGAGAAGCTACAATGTACCAACGAGAAGCGATTGATTAGAACGACAATCCCCTTTCCCCTGGATATACCAGCACCATCAAGAGACGTACGTGTGTGATTGTGCGGATCGTGTGTCGGCGTCATCACGACGAGAAGCTGGACCATGCTACCGAGGTGCTCGTCAATGTGGGTCGATAAGTGATGATGATGCAGTGAGTACCATTGAACGCTCTTTTAGAGTTCTACAGCCGCCTAAGCTTGTTTTACAGGACTAAAAGTCGAGCAAAGTGTTGGGCTTGCCAATGTGCGAAGTCGGAGCCAAGATGGCGCGCGAGCTCGGCATGTTGTACTCGTGTGGTTTGGTGGTGGACTTGGCTGCTGGTCTGGGTGTCCATGGCGACATTGGCTGCCGCGTCAGCCATCTTGTTGAAACTGCGTAGGTGATGGATCCACTTGCGAACGCCCAGGAGATCGCCTAGTCA
>JAADVZ010000042.1:0-77076 GCA_023335925.1 Pythium phragmitis
CGAGAATCGTGTGCTCAAACTGCGCCGAGCGAGCGCCGTCCACCGTCACGGCGGTCCACTCGTCGGGCCAGGTCTTATCCTTCCACGAGCCGGCATTGATCATGGGCTCGATCGTGAAGATATGCCCGGGCCTCATCACGCCGACGGCCTTGTTCTTGGCATAGTGCGGCACGTTGGGCGCGCAGTGGAAGAGCGTCCCAATGCCGTGGCCGCAGTACGTCTTGACGACCGAGTAGTTTTGCGCCGCGGCAACCGCAGAGATATGCTTGCCCAACT
Organism: Pythium phragmitis; assembly: GCA_023335925.1. Lineage (NCBI taxonomy): Eukaryota > Oomycota > Peronosporomycetes > Pythiales > Pythiaceae > Pythium > Pythium phragmitis. The sequence goes on from JAADVZ010000042.1 coordinate 277, forward strand.
CGCGGTACATCGTGCCGGGCTTGACGAGAGCGACCGCCGTCTGGAGACACTCGAACGCCGTCTTGACGAGCTGTACGCCGTCGGCGTCGACGTTTCCGACGAGAAACGTCTCGTTGAGGTCGGCGTGGTAGCCGTTCTTGTAGATAGACACGTCGAGGTTCACGATATCACCGTCTTCAAACGGACGCGTGTCGGGAATGCCGTGGCAAATCACTTCGTTCACCGAGATGCAGTGCGACTTGGGGAAGTTGTAGTAGTTGAGCGGCGACGGATAACACTCGCGCTCCATACACGCCTCGTGGAGGATGCGATCGATCTCGTCACCCGTGACCCCGACGCGAAGCGCATTTCCAGCGATGTCGAGCACTTCGCGACCGATGCGACAGGCCTCACGGATCCCGTCGATCTGCTCCTTGGTGTACGTGGGGATGCGGCCGTCGTTCTTCTGCTCCGAGATGGGGACGCCATTCTTCCAGTAGTCGGGCTTCGCAATGTGGTCGGGCACTGTTCGACGCGGCGTCACTGTGCCCGGTCGCAGCTTGCCCGTGAACTCAAAGCCCTCAAAAGAGCCGCCACCGCGCGTGCTCTTCTGTTCGTCCGCGACCATTTCGGTGAACATCTTGTGGAGCGCCTTGTGCGTCGACCAGTAGCCCTTGAAGCACTCCTGCGAGCAGAAAGTGCTCATGGCCGGCGGGATCCCGAGCTTCTTGCATGTCGGACACACGAGCGCGCCGCGCTTGCCGCACGATGGTGTCACGCACTGACCGTCCATTGTTCGAGGGCAAATGGAGCGGGCAAGAAAAGAACGACTGGGTGGCGATTGGCGCCACACCAATCTTACCTAACACTAGGCACATTCCTAATCTAGGGATTTAATCCTTGTTGAAGCAGTCCAGAGTGATGTTCACATGCTTTCCGTTTCTCCTTGGAAAACCTTTTGGGGGAAATGGCCAGGAAGACGTTGATAACGAGGCTGCTTGCGTGCACGCCGCACACGCGCATATCGGTTGCTACGAGTGGAGTGCCTCTCTGTACGCAAGGCCACGTGGTGCATTCGAGTGAAGCCCGAAGAAAGAAAAGGAATCCATCAAGCTACGAGTGAGAGTGTCGCGAGAAGAAACGATGAGCAACGAAATGTACGCGGCAATGGAGACGCCCGTGGGTCGCCGTCCGCCTGTGGATATGTCGGAAGCGTCGGCGTTGGAAGAAGTGCAGACGGTACGGTATTGCTGCGTTGGCGATTGCCGTTTCGTCAAGTTGAATACTAAGGCGGATGTGGGCAGGCAAGCCAAATTGATCGCGTGTTCCACATGGAGAGTCAGGGTGAGTGCTCTTCTCCATCGTTCGTATTTGGAGCACAGAGCTGACAAGCACAAGCCCAAATAGACGGTGCGGAGCAGCACCAGCGCGTTCAGTTCCAAGCTGTTACAATGAGCGAGCGCAGCAGTCGAGTTTCCCGCAGTGAGATGGGGCGCTCGCTTGCGCGTGTGTACGAGCCCACGCTTCAAGAGCGAGCACAGCACCTTCTAGAAGGACGATCGGGTCTTCTTCTCGAGCTCGTGAACTTGGCCTTCAGCTGTATCATCTTCGCCACGTACATCATTGAGGTACTCAGCCACTGTCTTATCTTAAACACGAGGTACATGTCCTAACGTGCTCTATCGTAGCTGTACAACCCTGGACTCGCGAGAGAGTCGGTAAAGCGTGCAGCAGAAGCTGCTCTGACGACTTTCTTCATACTGGATCTGGTAGGCGTTATTTACCTGCGGATTTGATCGACATGACGCTGACGCGTGGTGGTAACGAACAGGGTTTACATCTCTTCGTCGCAACAAGCCCACTTCAGTATTTGTTCTCAATGTATGGACTCATTGACGTGATCACCGTCATTCCGACGTTCTTGATGGTAAGTTCAGGGCGTCTTCTCTCGGTATTCTCCTGGTGAGAGGACTGATGGTCATTTCGATGTAGTATTTCACCACGTCGACAAAGTCCCAGACATTCTTCATCCTGCGTGTGCTACGCATATTTCGAGCTCTTCGAGTGCTTCGATTGAAGCGATTTATCAAGTTCAAGCGTGATGGTTTCAACTATGAGGTAAGCAACAATGGGATTTGCTGAAAACAATACGCATTCTGACTAATACTTTGCTGCTGCAATCCTAGCTGAGCGTGTTCCTATTATCAGCTGTGGCGGTCATCCTGTGCGCTGCAGGGTTGTATCACGCTATCGAAGAAGAAAATTACGTGCAACGGGGGGAGACTTTTCGCTTTCATCAAGCGCTGTATTTCATACTCGTGACAATGTCGACCGTCGGTAAGAACAACTCGCGTTTTCTCGTAGGCTGACAACTGCTAACTGCTCTGGGAAAAAGGCTATGGAGACATTTCACCACAAACGACATTGGGTCAATTATTCGTCATGCTTCTCATCATCGCTGTGTTCACGGTTATTCCCCAAAAGGCGGCAAAGCTGAACATGCTTGCCAAGCACAACCAACCATACGACAAAGACTACACGAAAAGAAGCAGCAAACAATCAGGTCACGTCATCGTGTCGGGTCATGACATTACCGTAGACTCGATTTGGGACTTTCTCGATGAGTTCTATCATCCAAGTCGTGGAAACATCCATTTGGATGTTGTCTTCGTGTGCGAAGCTCCGCCATCCCCAGCGACACTCCGGTTACTTTCAAGAGATCGATATGCTTCGAGAACACGATATCTTTGCGGAAGTCTCACGACACGAAATGACCAGAAGCGAGCGCGCCTCGCCGATGCGACTGCAGTCTTCTTTTTGGCCAACAAGCTCGTCAAGCGAGAATCAGTTCAACAGGATGCTCGAACCGTGTTGCATACGTTGGCAGTGCGAAACTTTGCCGACAGTTCCGGACTCCACATGGATATCTATATACAGCTTCGGTCTCACAAACAAGAGCTTGAGATGACGGCCCAGCTCCTAGGCTGCAATGCGGCCAATACATCTGACTTGCAGACGATGATTCTCTCGCGGTCAGCCGTCTGCCCGGGGGTCAGCACCCTTATCCTGAATCTCCTGCGATCAGTCAGCGAGAGCGAGTATGCTAACAGTCACAACGGAGTCAAGAACTGGATCGAAGAGGTGGGGTCGACCTTTCTCGTTTTCCCACTACTCTCCATTGACATTTTCTTTTCAGTATGTCGACGGGATGTGCTACCAGGTATTTCCCATGATTTTCACGAAACGGTTTCAGCATGAGAAGTTCGACGATGTCGTGCAGAGCATTTATGAGCACTACAACGCGATGCTGATTATGATTCGACCAAGACGCCGACGACGCGCCAGCAACAGTGTCAATCTAGCTGACCCCGAATTTCGAATTGCTCCATTCGAGACATACATTCGAGAAGGGTACGTGTGTCGATCTCAGGTCTGTGTGTGCATTGCCATATTTTGACGTTCTTCTCATACGAAAGGGACATTGGCGTTGTGCTCGCCAAAAGTGCTGCGTGTGTGTTACATATCGTGAGCACGTATGGCTTTTGGAATGAGGGTGATCCAGACCACAATCGCACCTCGCCACAAGGAGCGAGACCGGTTCGAGTCTCCACCGACAGCCTCATGAAACGCCACACACCAAGACCGCGCCTACAATCCAGCAGCTCTTTGTTTCTGCTGGAGCAAAGCCGAAGTCTCAAGGGATCGGAGTTTGACAATCGACAGGCTGGAGACGACCTCGATCCTGGAAGTGCTGCACGTGGAGAGAGTCTACCGTGTGGAACATCGAAGCTCGCGTCGTTCTCGAACGTGTCCAGCTTTGGCAAAGTGGATGAGATATCAGCAACATCCCGCGCCGACCAATTTACCGACATTGCGACGGAAGTGCCAATTATTGCCGCTATAAGGAAGCAGAATTACGACGAGGTCCAACGCTGCCTGGAGCAAGATCATCTTGTGCACAATGCACAACACCTGCAAGGCCATTTCGTCGTGTGTGGTGGTCGGCTTCGTGACGCTCTTTCCATTGTTGCGTACATTAAACGCTTCTCCGACTGCGAAAGCAACCTTCTCGTGAAGTCACGCGATATTTCCCACCTTCGGTCCGCCGTTCACCTCGCTGAATCCCCGTTCTTCGTTTTACTTGTGGAACAAAGCCCAAATGCCAGCGATATTATCAAAGTGCTGAGAACGAGAGAAGAACACGGCGAAGAAATCGGCAGCGTGCTTCAAAACGTCGTCTTTGTGTGCGGCAGCGCAGCGCGCGCTGGCGATCTGAAGAAGGTCGCAATCGATCGAGCCTGCCGAGTGCTCCTGCTTCCACTACCGTCAAAGATTGCCAAGCTCAAGCTGAAACCCATGAGCGCCGACCCGGTCACGCAGACTTTAGATGCACAAAAGCTACGCCACGAGAACTTGACGGACTTCGGTGTGATTAACTCGCTACTCGTCGCAGAAGTCGCTCGGGAGGAAATGGCAATGGGTGCAACTGGACGATTCTCGCCCCGTCGAAGACATAGCAGCCGTCAGCACCTCCACGCGCAAATCACAGATACGGTAGAAAGCTCCGTTGCCTTCTATCGTCAGGGGTTGGAGCAAGGCTTACCACTGGAGAGTATCAAGGTTCGAATGCTGGAGCGATATCCGGATCTGGAGCCTACGATGTTCAATCAAGTGCCAGAAGTCATCGCGACCTCGTTGCTTCGGTATGACAGCGACAGCTCCATGGCTGAGAGCAGTGGAAGCGGAGTGAGGGACACTGACCACGCAGTCCCCCATCCGCATATCGACGACATGAACACCATAGCGCTACTCTTCCACAGAAGCAGTGCCACATTCTGTCGACCACGTGATCCTGCCGTATGCCATGACGAGTTTCCGTGTCTAGCGCCTTCATTTGCAAGTGGTGATGTCATGCTTGCGAGCATTCTCGACCGCATTGTGTGTCAAGCCTTCTTCAATCCATATGTAATCGATGTCGTGCGTGTGCTCGCGTGCGGCGACGCCGATCTTTCAGCTCCGGATCGCGCATCCCACCAGCAGCCGTCTAATACTCTTTCGCGTCGCTTATTTCAAGTGGCGATTGATGATTCGTTCGTCGGTGCGAAATTCGACACCGTGTTTCGCGATTTCCTTGCCATGAAGATGCTAGTGATCGGCGTTTTGAGAGCTCCAAGTCCGGCGCTGGAGAACCTCCGGCCGTTCGTGTACACGTGCCCGTCGCCAGAGACTATCATGCATCACCTTGATAGGCTCTTCGTTCTCGGCTGAATAGATCATGGTGCGTGGGAGAATAGATGGCGCTGACAGCGTCTCACTACTCTTTTGATAGGAGCCCATCCGGCACAAGGGTTCTATGTGTCGATCCTCTATCGCTTCCGTGGTGGTGCCTTGGAGGCCGCAGCGCTGGGCTTGGCCGCTGATGCTGCCGCCAGCTTCTTTGGGGGCGGCCCGCCACCACTGCGCTGCGCCTTTTCCTTGCAGAACGCAATGTGGCGTTCGGCAGCCTTGTCGTTGAAGCGGCGCCCGCAATAATCGCACGGAATGAGGCTCGGATCGGGTGCCGAGGGCGCCATGGGCGGCAGCGGCTTGCCCTCTTTGAGCGCCTGGCCAATCTCTCGGTTGGCTCGCATGGCGTCACGAAAGGCATTGCTCTGCTGCTTCCAGTCGGCGGCCTTGGCGCGAATGGGCTTCTCGTCGTTGGCTGCCGGCGCATTCTTCTTGCCTTTCTTGCCTCCCGCCTGCTTGAGCAGCTTCTCGGCCTCGGTGCCTTCGAGCCGCTTGGCCGCCATGTCGAAGACCTTGCGCGGACCGGAAAACACTTTTTCGCAGATCTTCTGGTGCTTGGCAAACGACGTGACGTTGAAGCGGCGGTGGCAGTTGCCGCACTCGGCCATCTCGTCCACCTCGTCGGCGTACTCGTCCTAGTTACCAGAAGCCACACGTCAAGAGACAAGCGAGAGAGAGCAAGCGCTGAGGAGAAGACACACGCACCGGCAAGTCGGCGCCGGTCGAGATGGGCGGCGGTGGGCGCGCATACTCTTGCTCGTCGTCGTCTTCCTGGTGGCGAGGCAGCCTCTGCTGCTGCTGCTGTGGGGGCGGTGGCTTTCGTGCAGCCGGTGCGTGGCTCATGGACGCGCGAGCGTTCGACGACGGCTCTGACTGCTGCGAAGCCCGGCGTATGGTAGTTGCCGGTGCCGCCGGCACAGTGTTGGTGGACGGCAACCGCGCCGACTTGGACGCCGGCTCGCGTGGCGGCGGCGCGTCGTCGTACAGTGACGCCTGGTTGCTCGGCGCCGTGCGGGCCTTGCGGCGCGACATTTTCGACTTGAGCAACGTCAGCGAGTTCTGTGGAAACCAACGACACGTGGGCCATCGAGACACAGAACGGAATGAAGATCCCTCGTACCTCCATCTCACTCTGCGCGCCGCCGTACGACGATCGCGAGGTCGTCGAGGTCGGCGAGCTGTGCGCATTGCTCTCTGGCGGTGGCGGCCGCGCGGCCGACTCCCGGCGACGCACGGGCGGATCTGGCCGCGAACTACCAGAGCTGCCCGCACTCATGCCGCTGCACTGCGGACACGCGCAGCTCGAGTTGCGGAGACACGGACTTGAGTGCTTGGCGCCTTTATTGGCGGCGCCGCCGTTGAGCTTGGCGATCGGAATGTCTTCAATGCCGTGGCCCGTTGCACGCTTGACCTCGCGGTACAGCGAGTCGTGTTCTGCACAGAAGTGGTTAGCGTATGCGTCGACAGTCTCCTTCTCCGTCACTCACCTGGTGCTGGAGAAGAGTACGACGCGTCGGCGTCCTCGGGCTCGCGCGCCGCCGCCGTCTTCTTGGGGAACTTGCGCGACAGCGAATCTAAGGCATCGCCCCCGGGGTCTCTACCGTGCCCATTGTGGTCCTCATTATTGTTGGGGCGGTTACTAGTACCGTGGGGCTTCCGGCGGGGCTCGTCCGGTGCCAGAATCTCTTTGCGCGTCGCCTGCAGTGTCTTGCTGGGCCGGATCGGCAGGTCGTCGCCTGGCGTCTTGTGCATGGCCGGCGGCCGCTCGTCTTCTTCCCGGGACGACGGCGCACCGCCCCGAGCGCGAGGGTTCACTCTACGAGAAGACCCACACGCAGTTAGTAGTGGCCATACAAAGAAGAGGAAGGGACGGGAACGCACTTGGGCGCGAACGTGTGGTCGTCGTCGACGACTCCCTTGCTGCGCTGCTCCTTGAGTTCTTTGGCGCGGTCCTTCTTCTCCTGCTGCTTGCGCGCATAATCCGTCGGGTCACACCGCAGCCGCGCCGCGCTCGCGTGCTGCATCCAAACCCGCTCGATCCGCGTGCCTCCCAGCCAGAGGCAGACTGAAAGATGCTTGTGAAGGGTGCGGAGAAACGACAAAGAATGTCCTCTAAAATAGAATCCCCGGCCCACCCTAAAAATAGAAGAAGAATTCCAGAAAAATAGAACCTTTTACCGATGCGAGCAGCTCATCCTCTCCTAATTGGCCGGCGGCGGGATCAGCAAATCGGCCACGACCTCGCGCACCCACGGCTGCGAGAACTGGTTGGCGTGGGGCACGTTGATCTCGTCGGTCTCGGCCTCGCTCGTGAGAATCTCCATGTCGCTCTGCTGGGACGCGGCCACGTCGGCAATGAACCCCGCGGGGTCGTGGGCAAACTGCTGTAGCCACTCGTGCTTGCGGTGGCACGCGTCGAGCTGCGAGAGCAAGAGCGTCTCTTGGCGCTGGAGCAGCGCCAGCTCCTTCTGCTGCTCCTGCTGGAGCTCGTCCCACGCCTGCAGCGCCAGCTCGCGCGCGCGCTCGACTTCGTCCACGTGGCCGACGTCCACGACCACGATCTTTTCCTCCAGCGGCGTCTCGGGCTCCGCGTCGGTGGGGAGCTCCAGACTGAGCTGGTACTCGACGTCGAGCGGCGGCGCCGGCGTCAAGTGGGGCTTGAGCGCCACGACAATCGACGTGAAGGGCAGCGAGTCGCACTGGAAGAGCTGCCGCAGCGTGGCGTCGCAGACGGCGACACGGCAGTCGTCTTCTTTGATGAGGTTCTTGCGCTTGATGTACTCCCACACGGCCAGCAGCACGTCAGGCTTGGTGAACGACTGCGCGTGGGGGTTGGCCACGAACGCGGCGAGCGCCGAGCGCAGGGCGTCGCTGAGCACGTACCGCTCCACGACGTGCGACGGCTGCAGCTTGATGCGCACGCTGTGCGGCGTGTGGCCGGCGCGCGAGACCTCGAGCTTGTGGACGTCGTGGTTGCCCCGCTGGAAGCACGTCCACTCGACCATGGCGTCCGAGTAGAGCCGCGGGTCGAGCTCGATCGAGACCTTGCGGAAATAGTGCACGAGGTTCTATTGCGATCACAGAGACAGGCGCGCGTGAGCATTCGGTTCTCCATGGGCAACCAAGCAAAAGAACGTACGACGGGCGTGGCGCTGGCATCGGACGCGTCCACGGCCAGCAGGTGGAGCGTCCATCGGCCGGGCGCGCCAGGCGTCGTGGGCGCGTCAGCGTCCTCTCCGACCGCCGCGACGGGCGGCGTGAACGTGTGGTGCACGCGCAGCTGCAGCGTGCGCAGCTCCGTGCGCCGCGCATGCAGGCGGTGGGCGCGAAAGTCGAGCGCCAGTGTGCGCAGCTTGGCGTCGACGGCCGTGCGGAGCGACTGCACGCGCCGCAGCGCGTCAATCTCGGTCGCGAAGGGCCAGTCGGTCTCTAGGAATTGCTGGTATAGTATAGGATAGAGATATTAGTCTCTGGGTACAGAGAGGGAACTGGGAGAACGGAGCGCGTGTACCGGCGGCAGCTCCATTTTGGTTTCCGCGCTTTGGCGAATGGGAGCTGCTCGTGACAAAACCGATACTATATCGGTATTTATGTGATGTCGTAAAATGTGCTAGATGCGCGCAAAATGTGTTTTGCGATGCGCAATTGCATAGAGCAGGAACTGTGATATGCATTTCTAGAGGTTTCCCATCATCTAGGGAAATACCGGTAAAGACGACTCAACATAGGGATAGGTGATAGTGCAGCGCCCGTATTCGTTTATAGAGTTATGTAAGCAAACGCAAAGGTCGCTTCCATCTGAATACTCGGGAACAAAGCCAGAGCATCCCGACGCGTTGCCAACAAAACTCGTGTTGGTGTGTGGGTCAACTCGCCGTAAGAAGCCAACAATAATCCGTGTGAATCGGATATCGCGTCGCCATTTCTCCAACTCTCCAACTTCCAACGTTGGCCCATTCCCAACTACCTCCCGACAAGTCACAAATCACCATGGGTCAGTATGAGAACGACGGGTCCGTGGCCGTGAACGTGGCCAAGGTGCTGCTGCTCCTGGTCAACATGGCCTTCCTCGTGGGCGGCGGCCTGCTCATCTTCTTCTCGCAGCGCGTGCGCGGCGCAGGCTGGCTGGACGCGTTCGCCGGCTCGGACTACGCCTGGGTCGGCGACACGATGCTGCTCTTCATCCTCATTCTCGGCGCCGTCGTGATCGCGCTCGCGGCGCTCGGCTGCTTCGGCGCGTGGCTGCGCAACCGCGTCGTGCTCACCATCTACGCCGTCGTGCTGCTCATCACGGCCGCGCTCTTCATCGTCGTGGCCGTGGGCGCGCACTCGGTCAAATCCAAGGCCGACGACTGGAGCGCCGTGGCGTTCCCGGCCGCTAAGCCCGAAGAGGCCATCGCGTTGAACTTCAACCAGCTCTACTGCTACGCGCAGGTCGTGTACTACTGCCAGCAGGCCAAAGTGTCGGACCTCACGTCCTTGTTTGGCCTCGAAGTGCCGGCACCCGTGGCGGCCGTCGTCGGCACGTTCATGCTCACGGACGTCTGCGGGCTGGCGACGCAGCCGTCGCAACTGACGGCACTCTGCGACGTGTGCAAGCTCGTCAACAAGTACGCGAGCTACGAGCCCGTGGCCGACTGGGCCACCGACTCGTGTCCGCGGTCGGCGCCCAACCAGCTCTGGTGCGGCGGCTTCCTCCTGGCCACGCACGGCGGCAGCGGCACCGTGCCCGAGCCGTTCGCCAAGGGCGCGCCGTACTCCGAGTGCCGCGGCGCCTTTCTCGCGCTCGTGGCCAAGTGGAGCAACTTCCTCTTTGGCAGCGCGATCGTCGTGACCGTCTCGACCGTCGCCGTCTTCGGCTTCGCGTGCGTCGTGCGCCAGGGCACCAACCGCCCGTACCTCGACGACTCGTTCGTCGTCGACAGTCCGGACCGGTATTAGTAGTCTAGTCAAGTAATAAAGGCACAACTGTCAGTCTACTTTTCGAATTGCGACATTCTCTCCGCGTCTATTTATCGAAATGCGAGCAGCTCTGTCGCCTCCTGACATGTATCCACTTGGAGGCACATGGAGAGGAAGGGCGACGCGCGCCGCGTCTTCTCCTGGATCGGATCGCTCACGAAAAACTTGCGCTGGCGTTGGCGCTTCTTGTTCTGCTCGCGCTTGGCGTGCTGCGCCATTTTCGCAAAGAGCGGATTCCGCGGCGGCACGGGCACCTTGGGGACAAAGTGGAGCCCCGTCGGGCTGTACGCATCCAGCAGCGCGCGCGGCGTCTCGCTCGGCAGGCTCGGACCTAGCTGCGCCGTGCCCAGTGCAAACGCCGCGACCGCCGGGTGGTAGTGGCGCGCCAGCAGCGCCAGCTCCCAACACGCCGTCGAGTACGGGTTCGTAAAGTCGGGGTCGTCCACGTCGGCGCGGTACTCGCCCGACGCGACGCGGTCCACGTCGCTCTCGAGCAGCTGCTGGAGCTTGCTGTACCGGTGCAGCAGACTGCGCACGAGCGCGAGCACGGCCAGCACTTGGTGCGGCTGTAGACTCAGCGCCGTGAGCAGCAGGCGCTTGATAAAGGCGGCGACGCGGTCCACGACAATCTCCTTGCGCCGCAGGAACACGGCCTCGACGCACTGCAGCGCCACGTCAAAGCACGCCACGTCCTCTCCCTCCGAGAAGCGGCGCAGCAGCGCGTACAAAATGTCGACAAACTCCTTGTCGTCCACGAGCAGCTCCTGCCCGGGGCCCTGCAGCGTGCGCAGGCCCGTGAGCACGGCCTGGAACGCCGATGCGAGCGGGAGGATGTCCTGCTTCAGCACGGCCTTGAGCACCTTCATGAGATCCACCATGATCTCGAGGTTGATGAGGAACGCAAACTTGGCGAGCCCTTCGAGCACGGCCGGCAGCGCCGGCGAGTACGTCGCCTGCTTGAGCACGCGAAAGTAGACGAGCACGAGCTCGTGGAGAATGTCGGCCTGCGTCTTGTCGCGCTCGCTGCGGTCCACGACGGCCTCGGCCTCTTTGAGGCCGGCGGCGATCGTGTCGCCTTCGTTCTGCAGCTTGCGCCGCTTCTTGCGGTCGGCCTTGGCCTTCTTGCGCGACGCCTCGCCCTGCTCCATGGTCACGTCGAGCGGCATGCGGAGAAACGTCTGGAGCACGTCGGGCTTGACGCGGTGTTCCTTCTGCTTGACGTACGACGAGATTTGCTTGACAATGTCGAGCGTGGCCACGCACGTCTTGTCGCTCTGGTACACCGTCTCAAAGGCCGCGCACGCCGCGTGGCGGATGCTGGCGAAGTGCGAGTCGGCCATGGGCACGAGCGCGACAATGAGGTTCAAGTGGAAGTTGAACGCGTACTTGGCCTTGAGCAGCTCGGCCAGACACTTGGCGCCCGTCTCGGCCAACGACAGGCCGCGCTTCTCCCGCGGCGTGAGCTGCGCGGGGGTCGTCGCCGGGCCCTTGCCGCGCACGCCGTCCTTGACCACGAGCGCGCAGTGCTTGAGAAAGAGCTGGTAGTTGTGGAGCATGGCCGCCTCAAAGTCGTGCATTTGCTGCACCTTCTTCTTCATGGGGCGGCCGCCGTTCTGCGACTTTTCCGTCTCCTGGAGCTGCACGCGGATGCGGTAGTCGGGCAGAATGTCAAGAAACACCGAGAGCTCCGACAGCATCGCGAGCTTCTGGACCGTCGCGTCTGGATCCGCACACAGCGCGTGGAGCTCTTGCACTTTGCTGAGCCCGTCGGCGTGCTCCTTGTTCTTCTTCATGGCGTCTTCGGGGCTCTCGAGGATGCTCTCGCAGAGATGCGCAATCTGGATCTTCTTCTCGGCGAGGCGGCGCTGCCGCTGCACGCGCAGGTCGATCTCCTCTGTCGGCTCGTCCTGCGCGTCGTCCTGTGGCGCGCCGCCGTGGATCTCCTCAAACTCCATCTCCGACAGGTCCGAGTCCATGTCTTCCACCACGTCCTCCATGTGGTCCGGATCCAGGTCGTCGTCCTCCGGGACGTCGGCCTTGGCGCTTGTCTTGGCATCCGCCGTCTCGTTCAGCAGCCTGTTGGGCCGCACACTGCCGTCCATGAACTTGACCGGCAGCTTACTGGTCAGGTCCACCTTCCCAGCGGCGGCGTTCCACCCAGGGCGACGCGGCCGCGCCTCCATCTTCTCGAGCGGCTCGTCTTGCGTGGCACTGGCCTCCTCGGGCTTGCGCTGGTCGAGTCGCACCTGCTTGAGCTTGGAGAACATGCCCTTGGCCAGCCGCTTCGTGTCCATATTCACGAGAAACGACGCGGACCGCGCGTTCTGCTCAAAGAACGCCACGTCGTCGTCGTCCACGTCCACGTCGTCGCCATTCTCGGGCAGCTGCGGCTGCGTCGGCTTCGTCTTGGGCTTGGGCTTGGGCTTGGCGGCGGCGCCTGCTGCTGCCTTGGCTTTGGTCGGCATCTTGGCGTCCTTTCCCACCACCGTCTTCTTGGGCTTCTTATTCTTGGCCGCCTTGCCGCCCGCGGGCGCCTTGCGCTTGGCCGCCATTGTGAGCTAAATGAGCTTTTGGCGTCTCCACCAGTCAGTCGGGAAATCACCAAGCGACACGAGTGTTACGAACCTTAACTGATATGTGATATGGTTACGATACGTGCAATGCAGTTGGAAACAGTTTCTAACGACCACACACTACCAAAATGGACACCAGCCATAGTAGAGCTGGCAGAGGTTCTCGTGGGACGTGGCCTGGCCAATGAGGCGATCCACTTGCTCGTCGACGCTCAGGACCTTTTCGCCGTCGTCGAAGTCCCGGCCCGCGAGCTTCTTCTTGACGCGGTCGACGACCGACAGCGCCTTCTCGTTGAGCTGCGGGAGCTGCTCCGTCTCAATGACCGACTGCCCAATGTTCTTCGAGTCGTAGTCGCGCTTGGCGTCCTGGATCGAGTTGCGCGCGAGGCTCGAGTCGATCGGGTCCATCATGTTGAAGGCGAACATGGCCTCGCCCGACGAGTTGCGGCGGCGCGACTGCGGCGGCGTCGACACGGTCGACTTGGCGCTCACGCTGCTGCTGCGGTCGCGGTCGTCGTCGCCGGCCGTGGACCCCGACGCATTCAGGTCCGACGGCTCTTGGCCGTTCTCCGTGCCATTGGCCGTGCCATTGGCCGTGCTGGTGGTCCGCTCGCCGCCGCCATTGTGCCGCGGGTCCACCGCCACGGCGTCTTCGCCCTCGGGCTGCGCGTGGGACGGCACGGCGTCCTTCTTGAGCAGGCGCCAGTTGATGAGCGGGTCGTACACAAACGCCTCGAGCACGGCCATGAGACTGTCGCGGTTGTCGCGCAGCACGCGCATGGACGCCTCGCACGTGTACCGGAAGTTGCCTTCAATGCCGCTCACCTCCATGGCCTGCGTCAGCATGCGCGTGAGGCGGAACGGGATCTTCTCGGGGTACTTGTCGCGCTCCATCGCCACCTCGAAGCAGTCGCCGAAATCGATGTGCACGAGCTTGCCCGACACGCGCGCCAGCATCAAGTTGCTCGGGTGGCGATCCCCGAGCCCCAAAATGTACCCGGCCATCGACATGACGGCCAAGGACCGCGTGTAGTTGCGGCGGCGGTCGAGCCAGACCTCCGAGTCCTGGCTCTTGAGCCAGAGCACGCGGTACAGGTCCTGGCCCGTCGTCTCGCCCAGCGCGTACTTGAAGGCCTCGACCTTCTGCATGAGCGGCAGCTTGTCGTAGTCGGGCGCCATTTGCACCATGAGCCGGTGCTCCACGTTGAGCTGAATCTTGCGCGCCTCGCGGTAGTCGCGGATCAGTTGGTGGAGCGTGTCGCAGTTGGGCACCCAGCCAATGAGCCCGCTCGTGTGCGAGAGCGGGAGGACCGAGTACCGCTCGATGGCGAGGTTGCGCTTGCTCGTGTCGCTGTCGTTGGCCAGCAGCGTGTTGATGACGCCGAAGAGCTGCATGACGCGCTCGTCCTGGCGCAGATCTTCGTGGCCCTTGAGCAGAAACGGATAGGCCTTGCCGTCGCTGCCGTCGATCGTGACCTTGCGCGGTCGCTGCTTGGACGTGAGCACCGTCACCTTGTTGTCAAACGACTGGATGCGAACGATCGGCGCGCCGGCCTTGTACGTACCGGGCACGGCCAGGCTCAGGTTGCGCACCGAGAGCAGCTTGGGGCCGACGTTGGCCAGTTCCAACGTCGACAGATTCGTGAGCTGCTTGCGGATCTTGGAAAAGACATTGTAGTAGATATCCCACGCCTGGTTCAGATCGTCGATATTCTGGGTCTTTTCAAACCGGTCGGACCACGCCTTGGCGAACTTGAGATCCCGCGCAAACGCCTGGTAGAACGCCACTTCCCGCAGCGTCGGCGCCTCCTCCTGGCCGATCGCCTCGACCTGTTCGTGGAGAGGAGCCAGCTCGGCGATCATGGCCGTCACGTCGCGGTTGTTGAAGTAGTGCTTGGACGCCTCCTCGAGCCCGCCATGCCACAGTTCGTTCCACAGGATCGCGACCCGAATGAGCTCGCGCGAGACCATGGCGGCTTCGTTCACGAGCGTCGGCGAGTGGCGTCGCACTGCGGCCAAAATGCCCTCGGCCGCGTGCTTACGGTTGGGGTTCATGGCCTTGGAGGCGACCGTGATGGGATAAATCAGCGCCTGCGGGTGCGCAAAGCCGATGCGCGAGAGCAGCTCATGCAGCAGCTCGTTCATCTTGGCGTTGGGCGAGTCGATGCGGGCAATGAGCTGCGGAATCACCTCGAGCCACGTGTCAATCGAGACGTCCTGGAACCCCGCCATCATCGCGGCGTGGACTTCGGGACGGTGGCCGTTGGTGAACCACAGCGTCAGCAGCCGCAGCACATCCTTGGTCACGTCGTACCGCATGTGGCCAAACGCAATGGAGCGAAAAAAGCCCTGGATCGCGGCCGCCGCGTACTTCTTGGGGTCGTCGCCGCCAGTGACCATGTCGTCTGTGGGCGAGAGCTCCATGGCGCGGAAGTTCATTAAAGCCCACTCGTGCCACGCGCGGTGGTTGGTCGGATCGAGCTGCGTCGCGGTCGCGAGGTACCTAATGACTTCATCGACCGACGAGGTCCCGTCGGCCTTTCGATGTGGCTCCGGAAGCGCCATTTGCCACTCGCCCAATTGGATATAGACTTGCACCCGCAGTCTCAGGAGGTCCTCAGTGCGACCTTCTTCTTCGCAACTGTACCGCTCGAGCGCCTGGATAAAGAAGTTGATCTGGCGGAGCGCAATGTCTTCTCGGTTCTCGGCCCAGAGGTGCTGCAGAAAGCTCAGCGCGACGCGCGGATCCGGCCCGGAGCTGTCGGAAAAGCTCGCCGCGTTCATGCCCTTGCCGTTACTCAGCTGGCCGGGCGAGTTGTTGCCGCCGAGGTTGATGGGGAGGGGTGCGTATGGGTCGCGCTGCAGTTGGCGGATCAGCGGCTGCGCGCCGACTCGCCACAGCGCACTGGCCGCCAAGTTGAGATGGCCCGACTTGCGACAGAGCCGCGCATACTTGAGCCAAATGTCGACGTCTTCCTTGGGGTCAAACACGAGCGACCGCACGAGCATGAGGTTCTGCCACACTTGGATGTTGCGCTCGACGCCGAGCATGCGCTTGGTCCAGATCGACTGCACCTTGGTGAGCGCAATCTGCTTCTCGTGCTCGTACGTGCTGGACGACGCCGTCGAGACGAAGTTGAGACTGCTGATGCTCTGCTTCCGGCGCGACGTGGGCGTCGACAGCAGCGTGAGCTCGCCATTGTTGTTGGACGCAAACGTCTTGAGGTACGCGACGACTTCCTCCAACTCGGTCAGGATCTGCAGGTTGACGATCGACGGCATGTAGGCGCGGCCATAGCTTTCGCTCACGAGCGACCGCAACGTCGGGTCCATGACCTTCCGGCACTGCTTGATCGACGCCATGGCGTCGTCCAGTTCCATGCGGCGGATCGCCACGACCGCTTGAAACATGTGCGACTCAGTCTCGTCCATGTCGGCGTTGATGAACCGCGGGATCGCGTCCCAGTTCTGCAGCATGAACGCGACGCGCGCGCCATTGCTGCAGAGCTCTCGCTTGAGAGCCGGCGGCACATCCAGCAGCCGTGAGTCTTCTTCTTCTTCGTCGTCGGCGGGGTCCTCGTTGCCTTCATACCGATGGCTGTGATGGCGATCTTCCGAGTAGATCTTGGACCACGTTTCCTGAACGTGGTCGTTCAATTTGCGCCACTCGCCGACCGCGTACAGACAGCGCATCTTGCCAAAGATGGCTTCGACGTTGTTCGGGTCACTTTGGAGCACGCGGTCGTGGGTCGCCAGCGCGTCGTCCCACCGCAGAATCTTCTCGTGCCACGAGGCCTTGACTTCCACCCCCGGCAGTCGCCCCAGCGCGTGCTTGAGCAGACCGCGCGCGGCCTCGGGCTGGTTCAGTTTCGAGTTGATCGAGATCAGGGCCTGGATACCGTCCGCCGTCGGGTTGGTATTGAACTCCAGCTCCTTGTAGTGGAGCGCCTTGGCAAACGAGTGGCACTTTTCCGCGAGCGACCCAAAGAGGCGAATGTCGATCGGCAGCGACTGGTCGTCGTGCTCCATGAACTCGGCCAGATTGAGGAGAATCTGCAAGATCTCGGCCGGCAAATGGGGCGACTGGAACGCCGTCTCCAACGCACGAATCAAATTGTCCTGGGTCGAGGAACTCAGATGGGGCCACACGCTGACGAACGACGCGTTGAAGAGCTCCCGCGCGAGCGGCTGATAGACCGACGCGAGCTCCTTGCACGCCCTCAACACCGGCGACGGCGACTCACGCAGCAGCTCGACGGAGAATCCACGCATCCACTCGGTCCAGTCTTCCTTGGTGCCGCGCTGCGACGCCTCCCAGGCCTTCATGAGGTTCTTCTGGTCGCACGGGAGACTCTTGGTCTCGTCGCCGGCAGCTCCATTCTCGCTGCGGTCGTTCATGGAGGCCGCCTCGCTCGTCAGCGCGCGGGCCTTGAGCTGGTCGGTCGCCCACGCGGCCACGGGCAGCGGCTGATGCTTCAGGATCTTGGACACCAACAAGTCATACCGATCAAAGATATCGTGCGAGCGAGACGCCTGACGGCCGAGAACTTGGCTCACGACCGGCACGAAAATGGCATAGTCGTTGCCCATAGTGTACACCATGCAGCACAGACAGTCCATGGCCAAGTACACCAACTCTGGTTGCGACGCGATCACGCGCGCGAGCATGTGGATGATCTTGGAGGCAAAGACACTGACGTTGAGCTTCTTGACGAGAGAGCCGAGCGAGCCCAGGCCTTGCTTGCGTGCATTCAAGTCGGCGTCGCTCTCGATCAATGCGACCAATGCTGGAATGATCAAGTGGAGATACCCGTCCAGCAGACGCCCCAGGGACACAGCCGTCTTGAGCACGATGAGCGTGCGAGGGCGGCTGCCGCTGTCGCGCTCGCTGCGGATGACGCGCAAGAGTTCGGGCACCAAATCCGGCAGATAGACGCGGAACCGCTCGCCCAACGAGTTGGCGAGTTTCTTGACGAGGTTCAGCACCTCTTCGATGTGTTCGTCCCAGTAGCTGTGCACGATCGAGACCATCGCGACGTGGTCAAGGTGCGGCTGGATCTGTTCTTCGACGATTTGCACTAGATCGCAGAGCTGCTCGAATAAGAACTTGCGGAGCGACCGGTTCACGCGCTCCATAGTGTACAGAAAGGCCGGAATGATCGACTCGAGATGCGGCGCGATGCGCTTCCGCTGGCTCTTGCAAATGTACATGATGGCCACAAACGTGCCCTGGTAATGGGCCGAGTTGCGTGGCTCCAGCAGAATGCGGATGAGCGCATTCGACGCGACCGTGGGGAAGTATAGCGACGCGTCGCCGATCATGGACGGCAGCAAATCCTCGGGCGGCGGCGCGAGTTCCACAGTGAGCTTGTGGCTTCTCGTTTGCTTGACCTTCTCAGTCTCGCTTCGCGTGCGGCTCGTGAGCTGCGAGACCTGGTCCAGCGTCGTCTGCGCGTCGTCGTCTTGCCACGCCGTGTAATGGCGAAACGAAAAACCAATGCTCACACCCGTGCCACCCTTCTTCGGGTTCGTCGGACCCTGGAACGCCTGGTTGCCTAGCGGCCCGCCGCCGAGCCCACCGGCCAGCGCCACGGCCGGTGGCACACCGGGCCCCTGCCCCGGCAGCATGGGCAGCCCCGTGCGGAACTCGCGGGATGGAGGGATGTTGGCCAGCTTGCCCTGCTTCTGCAGGTGGAATAGGCGCAGATTGTACGGATCCAACGCACCCAGAATGCCGAGCGTTCGTCCGGCTTCAATGCGGAGCGGCTCAAACGCATCACCCGATTTCTGCAGCGTCTGGCAGAGCAGATCGAGCAGCTCGGGGTACTCGTAGTACGGACGAATGACGTCGCCCGTCGACGACACGAGCTGGCCCAGTGTTTTGATCGCGACCTGTAGAATCTGCGGGTTGCTCGAGTCACGGAGCTGGTCGATGATCTCCGGAAGGAGCTGCCCGAGGTACGGAATGAGCTCCTCGACGCCGACCTCGGCGAGATCGCCCAGTGTCGCCAAGATCGCTCGGCTCACGCTGACGGTGCTGCGGTTCCGCGTGAGCGCCGAGTCTTCCCGGAGGTTTTTCATGAGCGCCTTGAGGATCGGCAGAACGTACGGTTTGGCCAACTGCGACGCCGACCGGAGCAGACACCCAATGAGCAGCGCGCCTTCTTCCTTGCCGCGGGAATCACCACTGAATTCGAGCTCCGTGAGCAGCTGCACCAGCGTCTGGCGAAGCGACGGGAGCACCATCGCCGGGTTGTGGTGCGTGAGCCGTCCCAGCGTACTCATCGCCGTTTGGCGGATCTCGAAGTACTCGTCGTTCAACGCGATGAAGAGACACCGCAGGTTGTCGTTCTGGGCCAGCAGCGGATCGAAGCGAGCGTCTAGCGATCGCAGGACCTGGAGACGAATGCTCGTCTCCGTGTCGGCGATACCCACTGTGAGCAACCGCTCCAGCACGGCCGTGACGGGCCGAGCAAAGTCCTCCGACGACGTCATGAGTCCACGCTCTTCTCCTGGCGGAAGCAAGAGCTTGCAGCACGTGATGGCGGCACTGCGTCGAATCTGCGCGATATCATGGTCCAGGAACTTGACGACCGTCTCGTGGACAAACTGCATGAGCGGGATGTGGCGACTGCCCTGGAAGTCGAAGTTGGCGAGCGTCTCGAGCGCGAGCGACTGCATGTTGACGGCCGACGCGTAGTCCATCTGCGCCGTCGAGAGCGAGTTGGGGTCCGCTGACGACGTGACCGCCATGGCGCTGTTCTTTGACCGCTCGATCGCGGCCGAGAGCTTGGAGATGAGCGTGGCCGACGTGGCCGACATGGTCGACGTCTTGGTGCGCATGCGGTTGGTCGGCGTGCTCGCCGAGAGACCGCCCGATTCGTTCTGGCGGGCCGCACTCAGGATCGCGCTGAGCCGCTCAAAGAGCTTCATTTGCACGAGCGACTTTTGCGACGGGATCTTTTTCACGATCGTCGTGAGCGTCTCGACGAGCGACGTGTCGAGATCGTTCTGAAAGAGCTGCGCGACCATGGATTCAATGTCGACGCGGATGAGCGCTGGCCCCACGGCCTCGGCGAGCATGCGCAGACACGCGAGCGCCTCCTTGTGCGTGTCCGAGTCCTTCTTCTTGACCTGGAGCCCGATCTTGACGCCGCTCATGATGGCCGGCAGCGCCTGCTCGTCGCGCGCGAGCGCCGGGCCGATGGCAAGCGAGAGCTTGCCGATCGAGAGCAGCGCGTCGGCGCGCGTCGTGGACGTGGCCGAGTGGAGCACTTCGAGCAGGTGGAGCATGCAGCGGCGGTAGCAGCGGTCGAGAAACGCCGACGTGTTGAACTTGGCGAGCCGCGGAAAGAGGTTGATCACGGCCGAGCGCACGGACGCGTTCTTGTGGTCTTGCAGCTGGAACACGAGCTGGCACACCTTGGCGTAGTGCGGGTGCATAAAGTCGCCCGTGTTGCGCAGCAGCTCGTTGAGGATGAGCAGCGCGCCGTGCGTGGCGTCGGCGTTGCCCCTGCGGAAGGCGTTCTCGGCTTCCTCGAGCGCGCGGCTGTACCACGCGCTCTTGCGGTTCGACTCGCGCTGCTGGATGAGCGAGAAGCACGTCTGCAGCGACTCGCTCGCGCTCACGCGCACGGCGAGCTTGCCGTCCCAGAAGGCGCTCCAGATAAAGTCAAAGTACCGGTCCATGTACCGGAACGACGTGGACGGCGCGTTGGTCGAGAGCTCCTTCAAAATCATGACGGCCGCGTGGCGGCGCACGTGGAACGTCTCGTTCTTGAGCCACTCGAGCGCCGGCTTGACGTGGTAGTCCTCGACAAACTCGATGAGGCTCGTGCCGCCCGTCGACACGATGTGACCCAGCGCCTTGGACGCGAGCCGCAGCGTCGCGGCATCGGCCGCCGGGATCTTTTCAAAGACGCGCGTCAGCGAGTGCGCAAACTCAATGATGGTCTGGTCGTTGCGCTCGGCGATGAAGAGCTCCACGAGCTCGTCCATGGCGGCGATGCCGCCCATGCGCTCGGCCGCGTCGCCGCTGTTGCACATGTCCATGAGCTTGGCGGCAATGTCGCCGACCCACTTCATGTACACGGCGTGGGCCAGGTCGCGGCTCTCCGACTCGATGTAGTGGCGCAGGTCGCGGGCCGCGCGATGCCGCGCCGAGCTGCTCGGCGACCGCAGCGACGGCAGGTACCGCGCCAGTGTATCCATCTTGAGTCCCCGGCCCCTCCCTGTCGCTCGTAGTGTCGCTCTTTCTCCCGACGACGGCGGCAGCAGGTGGCTGCTTGGTCCTTTGGGAAGCGAGTTCTTATTTTCCCCTCCCTCATCAAGGAAGGAAGCCACTTGGGTACCAGGAAACGGGTACACCCGACCCCACGATATCTTAAGTAAATAGAGTGGAAAATAACACAAATAGACTGAGCAAGAACAGAAAATTACGCCATTTACGCGCGCGTGATCCGCTGCTGCTCCTGCGACGTGAGCTCCTGGCGCTGCTTCTTCATGGGGCACTTGCCGCTAAAGTGGTCCGTCTCCTTGCAGTACCGACACGGGTTTGGACACTGCTTGGCCTCGTGGCCCGGCTCTTTGCAGTTGAAGCACCGGTCGTTGCTCCGCGGGACTTGGGCGATCTCGCCGCTCGCGAGCTGCGCCACGACCTTGCTCCAGGCCTCGCGCTTGGTCTCGAGCTTGCGCTTCTTGCCGAGCGCCTTTTGGCTGCGCAGCAAGCGCTGCCGCTCTTTCTCTTCCTCGTCCATGGGCGGCTTGCGGTTCATGCGCGGGTCGTTTTCGTACCGATCGGCGATCTGCGAGTGGAGCATCTTGAAAAAGAAGAGCAGATCGTCGAGGTTCGTCGCTGCGGCTCCGTCGCGAAGCGTGACGCCAGCGGCGTCAGCGGCGTGAACGTAGTCCTGGAGCATGAGCTGGATCGCTGTGGTTTGCATAGACGCAGAGCCATGTAAGAGAACACGAACGAGGGGCCATGCGAAATGTACCCATTTCCGTACCTTCGATGGTCGAGACGCAACCCGGGCCGGCCTGGTGGTACCGCCAGAACTTGCTTTCGGACGGGGGAGCCGCGAGCTTCACGCAGCGCAGCGGCGAGAGCTTTGCGTCCTGCAGGATCACTGGCGCCTTTTGCCACGGACAATCGATAAACACGAGCGTCGTGACCTTGGCCAAGTCGTCCTTGGACATGTCGGGCAGGATCTCGGACGCGATGGTCGGGTACACGACGAGCGTCGTGTCTCGGTCGTACTGCAGCGCCGCGTTATGCTCGTCACTGAGCGGATACGGCACGATCTCGACATCATGGGGCGCCAACACCTTGGCGTGGGGCGCCGTGCTCTTCTTGATCTTATCCTGGAACCAAATGTGGACTTGAAGCGGCAGCACGAGCGACGGCGCGCTCACGCCCTCGGGCGCGCCCACGGCGATGGCGCACGTCGGGCAATAGAACTTGTAGCTGCGCGTGCATTGCGGACAGCTCGTGCGCGTCCACTGGTCGCCGGCTTTCGCTGCCGCCGCCGCCTCTGCGTCGCTCATGATTGTCCAGATCAATTGACGGATGGCCGGTGGTATTGTGCAACCTTCGGGAAACCTTCATGCAACATGCGTAGCTGTTCACATAGCATGATTGATTTCCAAGAAACTGATCCGGCATGCCGGACAAGCAGCTCTACTGCATCCGCCATGGCGAGTCCCAGTTCAACGAGTGGCGCACGCGCAGCCTCTATACGTTCGCGTGGGTCTTCACGCGGGACCCGATGATTCTGGACCCGCGCCTGAGCGCCAAGGGCGAGCTACAGGTCTGTTCGTCTGCTGGTGCGTCCGGCCGAAGGCATCGCCACTGAGTATCTGCGCTGCCACAGGTCGAGGAGCTCCACAAGCGCATCCAAGCAGAGCAGCTCCAGGACAAGATACAAGCGGTGCGTACATGCGCATGTGGGCGATCGATCCACGGCTGAGCTTGCTCTCCCCCTTTGTGGTAGATCGTCGTGAGTCCGCTGAGCCGTGCCATCCAGACCGCGGCCGGCGGCTTCCGCGGCGCCAGCCTCCCTTACATTGGTGAGCGGTGGCACTCCAATATAGCAGGATTCTCTATCGGATGCTTACGTACTGAGTGAGTACCGTAGTGGATCCTTCCTGTCGCGAGATGCTCGACACTTCGAGCGACATTGGCCGCGACGTGACAGGTGCGCCATCGTCAGGTCCCAGGCCCACTTTCTCCCGTCATGACCGGTTGCATATTAATACTGTTAGATCTCGCCACCGACTTTGCCTCTCTCAACCTCGACCTGAGTTCGCTGGCGCCGCATTGGTGGGTGCCCGAGCCGCTTCGAGCGGACGAGACGGTGGTCAAAGTCCCCAGTACGCACGAAGAGGTCGTCGTGCTGCGCGAGACGAAAGACCAAGTGGACGCGCGCATCCGAGCGTTTCTCCAGAACGTCGCGAAGCTTCCGTACGACCACATTGCGGTCGTGGGCCACAGCTACTTCTTCAAGCGCTTGCTGGGCATGGGCCGGAAGCTCGCCAACTGCGAACTCGCTGTCGTCTCCCTCCAGGAGCTGGCCGCGAGACACGACGTCCCCATGGAACTGCCCGCGCCGGATAAGACGTAGAGATACGTGTATAGTAGCTACTGTATTGATGATGCATTCTCTGTGACTTTCTCTCTCTCTCTCCGTCTCTCTACGCCGTCTTGATCGCCTTCTTCTTGCCGACCATCAGCACGGACGGCACGGCGACACAGAGAAAGCCCGCCATCATCACGGGCATCATGAGGTTGAGGAAGATGGGCTCGCCGCCGTGGTACTCGCGGCAGTAGAGCACGGCCTGGAGCGGCAGCCCCAAGATCATGGCGCACCAGAAGATGTAGTTGCCCAGGCGCGTGTCCTTGAGTCCGCGCCCATAGATGATGACGACGACCTGGAGCATTTGCAGCACAAAAAAGTACATCTTGACGGTGCGGAAGACGATGCAGAAGACGCACTCGTGGATGAGCGCCGAGAGGAAGAACGTGAGCGTGGACGCGCTGCGCCGCGACAGCTTGTACGTCTCGAGGCTCTCGAGGTAGACGTGGCGCAGCAGGAACTCGTGGACCGGCTTGTTCCACTTGCGCGCAAACTCGTCAAAGGTCGTGCAGTTCCACCAGTCTTCGTAGAAGTCGCGGTCGCCCATGTACGTCACTTCGGCAATGCCGTTCAAGACGCACTCGAAGATGATGAACCAGAGCATGAGGTAGACGCCGAGAAAAGGCAGCAGCAAGTGGAGCACGACAAAGACGGGGTTCGAGATGCCGGCGTCCTCGAGGCTCGGCATCACGTGGTCCGTGACGATGATGTAGAGTAGACACATGGCCAGAGTGTTGGCCACGATCTTCTCTGCGAGGTACCCCCACCGGATCTTGTCGGTGCGCGGGAACTTGGGTTCGTACACGAGCGTCGGATAGAGGAGGTACATAGTGAAGTCCTGGAGCGTCTGCGTTGGCACCGTGTGGTCTCGGCGCGCGAGCTCGAGCTTGGTGCGGATGTATGAGTGCATCTTCATGAGCAGCACGAGGCACTCGACAAAGGACGACACGGCGTGGATCGTGTTCCAGTCGCGGTAGACGATGAAGGCCGACGTGCCCACAAAGAGCATGCTCTGCAGCACGTGGTGCACAATGTTGATCGCGCGCCGTGACGAGAGCAGCGGCGACGCCGACGCCGCCATGGCCACGGGCACGAGCGCCGTGTACGAGAACGCGACCTGCAGGCCGAAGGTCGCGAGCACTTCGACAAAGTCCCACGAGTAAAAGACCGAGACCAGTAGTCTCGCGTCCGACAGAATGCCGCCGCGCGCCACGAAGTTGTGCACGTACGAGCAGAAGACGTAGATGCCGGCCGTGATCATGGCGAGATTGTACATGCCGCGGAACTCGGATGTGTGGACGCCTGAGCGGTGGTCCGCTGGGTCCAACGGCGACACGGTGTGCGCGAAGCGCTTGACCGGGCGGCGCCGCACTGTTGGCGTTGGCATTGTTGGTTTTCTTGGCGCGCCCGCCGGTGGTGTCTGTGGGTTCACATCCGATGTGGTGTTGGCGCTGGCGTTGGCGCTCCTGGGGGAGAGCGCGAGCCTGGCCTCGCATGCGACCTCGTACGGCGGCATCATGGTGGTGGCGTGGTGTTGGAAGATTGTTGGCGAGTTGGCGTGTGCGCTGGTTGTTGGAAGATTGTTGGCGAGTTAAGTTGGCTTGCGTGCCTTTTCCGTTTCTGAACCTTTGCACCCCTACAGGTGCGGACTGACGACGGCAAGTCGCACATTGCAGTTCGGCACGAAAAAGAAAAAAACACGGACCCACATGGTGTCCCAAATATCCATGTTTCGCCCCACATTTTAATGTGGGACATGGCTAACTTTAGCGTGGGTTCAAAGAATCCTCCGACAAGATGGATAATTCCTTTATAGCTCGTCTCCTTTTGGGTACGAACGAGCCGCAGCCGAAGCCCAATGGTGCATCGCACGATCACATCCTTATTCCTCATTTGACCGAAGGCTCGGCATCCGAATTGGAGGTCACATCGGAACTCGCACGTGCCGTGTTGCTGACCAGACAAGAGACTACCTACCAGCGCATCTAAAATGGCGACCAACGTGCAGAACCTCAAGCTGGACGTACGCACGCTCACGCCCGAGCACAGCAAGGACGTCAAGAAAGGTACGTGGAACACGGGATCAACACAGTCCAAACATATCCGGTGCTAAGGATCACTACTTGCCTCAGCAGCCGAGACTGCGAGCCCACAGCTATCACCCAGCAAGTCGTGGCGGTCGATCGCGAGTTCGTGTGTGACGCAAAGCGCGGCGCTCCGCAAGATGTGGTCGGAGCCCGACTGGGCGGCCTTCAAGGTCCGCTCCAAGACGTACCTCGTCGACAAGATCAAGGTCCCCACGGAAGAACCGAGTGCGTTCTCAACGATTGAGATCGCCATGCTTCCTCTCCCCAGACTCATTGGTTGTTCACGTGTGGCACAGTGTTTGAGCTCGTCTGGTTCGACCTCTTCAGCGGCGATCACGACGACCTGCTCCACATTTCCAACAGCCCCAAGAGCTTTGCACAGAAGGCGATCGCGCGCTTCGGCAACGACGTGCCGCAGCTCTTCGTCGTGACACTGCTCATCCCGGGCTCGCCCGTCGTGGCCTGCGTCCAGTACTTTGCGCTCAAGAGCGACCTCCCGGCCGGCGCCGAAGCGCTGGACCTTTGGCACCAGTTCCTCAACGGCGACGACGGCTTCCGGTCGGACCGCTTCAAGCTCATCCCGTCAATCGCAGATGGGCCGTGGGTCATCAAGAAGAGCGTGGGCACCAAGCCCGTGATCCTGGGCCACGCACTACAGATGCTCTTCTACCAGACACCGCACTACCTCGAAGCCTGCGTCGACATTTGCTCGGACCGCGTCGCCAAGCACGTCACGGGCATGGTGCGGTCGCAGAGCACCTATGTCAAAGTGGACATGGGCTTTGTGGTCGAAGGCCAGAGCGACGGCGAGCTGCCCGAGCGGCTGCTGGGCTGTGTGCAGTACGACCGCATCGACGTCAAGCTCGCGACGCAGATCCGGGACTAATTTCCAAAGGATGATTTTATACTACAGTGATTACCACCCACTACCGGTATGTCAGAGCAATTCCTTTGTAAGGACTGCAATGTCCCAGAATGCACCACGTTTTTTAGACCCAAATAATTTTAAAAAAAATATTTAGTAAGCCCAACACATTTTTAAAATGTGTTGGCTTACTAAATAATTCAACTGTATCAGCAAGCCCAATACATTTTTAAAATGTTGATACTACGGCGATAACCGCAGTGGGGTTGTAAAACAGGTTTTACAGTACTGTATGGTCTTGTCCCGGAAACACGGAACTTATCGAATCCGAAGCATGGCGGAGCTGGAGCTTGTGTGCGCCGTATACGGCGAAGGCACCGTGTTTTCCGTGGTAGTCGCACGTGCAGCAAAAGTGGAGGCGCTGCAAGAAGCGATCGTCACCAAGAAGAAGACGTCAACGACCGCTTCCGCGTGGACCCGGCGAAGGTGGCGCTCTATGTCGCCAGAGACCAGAGCGGCGCGTGGCTGACAGATGACGACACGTTGAAGGCGCAGTTGCTCCAAGGCAAATCGGAACAGCAGTTCAAGACGATGCACTCATCTTGGCTGCTGAACGATGAGGAGTATTTTGGCGAAGAGACGCCGCCTACATCCAAAGCGATCCATGTCTTGGTCGAACTCCCACAGACAGCTCCGCCATCCACGGGTTTTTGGTTGGTGCGTGGGTCGGTTACGCATGCCCTCAGTACAAAAGGTGTCCGTTGCCGACTCTATCGGTTCGCTGGGCTAAACCTCGGGTACTACGACCCTGCTCGTCGCGATGGAGACAAGGAGAGTGCGCTGTGGTATGACGGCACGGCGTTGTGTTTCAACCTTCTCTTCGAAACCAGTGCGTCCCTCTGGCCAAGCACAATCCTAGAAGCGTGGACTATACTGACAATTCGTTGTGTGGTTTTCAGAGCAGGATGCCTTGCTGTTCGAAAATGCCGTGATGGATGAAAAGTTGATGCAGGGGTCTCCGCTGAATACCCAAGAGATTGAGACTCGTGTCACACGAGTTGGCGCTGCTGCGACAGAGCCAAAACGAGTATTCTTCGCTGACTATGATCCACAAGACTCCGGGTCTCTGCAAGAATCGATATCGTCCTTGTTTTCGTCGACCAGCGTGACTGTGGTGGACCCCGACACTGACGAATTTCGCTATCAACGGATCGAGGGTGAAGATATCTTCACTCCGTACGTGAAGGCGGAGAGCTGCCATTTGGTGAAGAAAACTATGTTACGATAAATCAGAGTTCTCCAAATACGATCGGGACACGAACAATCGGCTTGCGCTTTCGCGCGAGATGCACGGCTACTACGACAGGATGTTGTGTACCATTCCGCTGATCGCCATTCGCCCTGGCACTATTGACACGCAGCCATCGATTGGCGACCGAATCAAGGTACAGTGTGTCTTCATACTAGGCCGATGCTGCATTCGATACTAATCCCCATGTCGACGTGCCGACTAGGTTGAGGTCTTTGTGCAAGTGTTCGATGCCCAATGCACAGCTCGCGTGTTCAATCGATTTAAAGTTGGGAGTTGCAAGACAGACGACCCTCTCACGAGAAAGACGTATGTGCACGTGAAGGACCCCGCCACGTTTGTCCCGTTGTCTGGAATGGAAGTGGGCGGAAACCCAAGAGCGCTGGGGCAGCTTTTTCTCGATGACGCCAGCCGTTGACTACTATTGTATCTCGCTTGTTTGAGGACTTCGGATCGGAATATACGAGTACTTCGAAGCACGCTTCAGTAGTATTACCGGAGGAGTGGTTTTCACCAATGAGCGTATATTTCTCTGCGGTCGTCAACGTCTAGTCAAAGCGCATGAACGCCGTGGACGACGGGTCCAAAAACTTGATGTCGAGCGGAATGCCCTTGCCCATGGTCGTGCTCAAGTGAGCTGCCTTGATGTACTTGCCCTTGGCGCCCTCGGGCTTGGCGTCGCCCAGCGCGACCATAAAGGCACGGATATTCTCGAGCAGCGCGTCCTCCGAGAAGCTCACCTTGCCGATGCCCGCGTGGACGATGCCCTTCTTCTCCGCGCGGAACTCGACCTGGCCGGCCTGGGCCGCCGCGATGGCGTCCGCGACCTCCATCGTGACGGTGCCGAGCTTCGGGTTGGGCATGAGTCCGCGCGGACCGAGCACACGCGCGACGCGGCCCACGAGCGCCATCATGTCGGGCGTCGCAATGCAGCGGTCAAAGTCGAGCTGGCCGCTCTGCACGAGCTCGACGAGGTCCTCGGCGCCCACGATCGTGGCGCCGGCGGCCTTGGCCTCTTCGGCCTTGGGGCCGCGCGCAAACACAGCGACGCGCACGACTTTACCCGTGCCGTGGGGCAGACTCACGACGCCACGCACGCTCTGGTTGGGTTTCCGCGGGTCCACACCGAGCTGCACGGCAATGTCGACGGTCTAGAAAGGACAGTATGCGTATGTCAGTTGAGACCGAGCGAGCAACAGATCCAAAGCCTTATCCAACATACCTCGTCAAACTTTCGTCGCGCGTCGGCTCGGGCGCTGAGCACAGCGGTGTGTACATCCACTGCGGGCTGGAGCAACACTTCTCAGTAACTAGTTTTGTCGAGGTAACAAACGTAGCTCCTCACCGTCGGCGTGCGCGAGTTGCGCGGCTTGAGCCCCAGCGCCGCTGGGTGGCGCGTCGCGGCGGTCTCAATGGCCGCTTGTGTGGACGCGGCCCGCACGAGGCCACGCAGCAGCACGCGCTTGAGCTCGGATTGCGTCGCCAGCATTTTCGATGGCGGAATTGGACTGCGGGTGGCCACAAGAGGTTGGCGAGTGGCTATTCGGGACCAGAATCCCTTGTATGGGGAGCCATGAGGTTCTTAACCGATAGGTTCTATGGTATCGACTACAACAGGGTTTCTTGCGTGTCATCATTCCATCAATCAATCACCATGGCGTTTCGGTTGCTCGCGATGGCGGCGGCCTGCGCGGCTCTCTGTGCGGGCGCCGCATCTGCGACTGGCGAGATGTGCAGCAGCCTCAGCGGACCGTTCTGCTCGGCCGTGTCTAGCGGCTTTGCGGCGCCGCCGGCCCACGCGGCGGCGAGTCTCGACCCCGACGAGCAGGTATGAGACAGCACGAGTCGAAATCACACAGCGGGGATGGGCCGGAGTCATTGTGTCTGTCCGTATGCAGCGCCTGAGGGAAGACGATCTAAATAAGCGGCTCAAGATCGAGCACGTGCTCAAGCAGTACGAGATCGAGGCGGCCACGCGCGCGGGCCGAAGCGAGGAGGACCTCCTGCTCAAAGAAATCAATGAGCTGCTGGACGAGACCGCAGCGCTGCTGGAAGAGATGCAAGCGGAGTTAGAGGACGAGAGTCCCGTCGTTGGGTCATTTGCGTTCTCGAGCCAGGGCGATACGTACGATTTGCTCGAGACCATGGACGGGAAGGAAATGAAGGTACGAGCCTGCGACCTCTAATGGTAGTTAGGCATCCACTGACGACTGCCCAACGTTCAGGACTTTTTCGTGCTCGCGTATGATGAAGTGCTGAGGTCGTGGGAGTCTACACTAGAAGACATGTCGCCCGAGATCTCGCAGGCGCTGCGCCAATCAGTCGAACAGCTACGGAGTCTGCAAGACTATGAAGCCTTTGAGTTCCGGTATCTGGACGAGACGGCCCAAGACCACATGCGCCAGCGGTTTGAAAACCATCGACTGATTGAAGCCCAGCGGACGTTCGAGAAGCTGATTGTCGCCAAGAATGCGCATGAGCGCCACGTCGCGTACGAGAGCGTCATCTACCTCTTCCAGCTCGCGCAGGAAGAGGACGACTTGTTGAATGAAGAGCTACAGCAAGAAGAAGAGGGGGGGAAGGAGGAGGACGTAGGAGAGAGTACTCAGAGCAGTTCTACAGAAACTGAGGCTGAGTGAATATTCAGTGCCCACCCTCCTCTCTTTCGGTCCTTGACATCGCCTCCATGGGATGGCCATACTCCGATCTGAGGAACATATAAGAAGACTCAGATCAGTCTATGGAAAATCTGAGTCTACAAGGTCACTTCCATTGTGCAGCAGAGGGAGCAAGATGCTAGGCGGCCGCGGACGAGGCGGCGGCGGTCGCGGGGGCGGACCCAGTCTTGCGGATGGGGACTGGAAGTGCCCGAATCCAGGGTGTGTGCCGCAAAGGGTGCGGGTCTGATTTCTCTACTTGCTGAACGGTCTGTCTGTGTAGCTGCACGAATGTCAACTTTGCACGCCGCACCGAATGCAATCGCTGCCACACAGCGCGGCCCGACGGCGCCGGAGGTGGGGCTGCGAACGCGCCAGCGAGCGTTCCGCTCGACGCGCGTGGGCCGCCGGGTCTCTTCAAGGCCGGTGACTGGGCCTGCACAGTGTACGTATGGTGTAGGACGGAAGGAGGGACGTCAGACTTGCTCACCTTGTTGGGTTTGCTTCATCAGATGTGGCAACATGAACTGGGAGCGGCGGTCCGAGTGTAACATATGTAAAGGACCCAAGCCTGGCGTCGTTGGCGCGGTGCGTGTTGTTCCGTGGGCGAGAGAGAAAGGGGTTGAGTGTCTTACCAACAGCTCCTTTGTGTCGTGGCGCTCAGGACGAGAAGCGCGATGGTGCCGGTGGCGGATTCAACGAGCGACAAGAGCGGTATGTGTCCACCATCGTGCGTGTGGATCAGAGGCAGTGCTGTGATGGGAGTGATGCCTGTGCAGCGTCGCGTCGGCAAAGAAAGAAGTGGATGAAGACGGCTACGACGACTTTGGCGTCAAGAAAAAGGTGCACATTCATTGTGACGTCTCCCTTCCTCAAGTATGCGTGACTGACTGTTGACTCTCAGACGGTCCGCGCGACCAAGGCCGAACGCGAGGCCGCGGCGCTTGCTCGCCTCAAGCAGTCGTACAGGTACGCTGGGCCATATCCTCTGCTGATGGAGACACGCAGAACCTGACGGAATGCGATCTATCGCATCAGCGCGGTCATCATCTCGGGCGATGTTCCGTCGCTCCCGACACTTCACCCGCTGCCATCGACGTCTTCACCGGTTGCTCGTCCAACAGGGACCCATTCTAGAGACAGGGATTCCCACAGTCGACGCAGCAGATCGCCCGTCGCTCGACGCACAGACTCGGACGCCAACAACGCTCGCCGCCATCGCAGCCGCAGTCGTGAGCGGCCGCGAGAACGAGAGCGAGGGCGAGAGGACCGAGCGCGTAGTCCACGCCGAGGTCGTGATACCCCACGCTGGAGAGAACGGAGCCGCTCGCAGAGCCGAGACCGAGACCGACAGCGAGTCCCGGGCGGTCGTCGGTAGAGAGGGGCGAGGTTGTGGCTAGCATAATATAGTGCCAGGAATGTTGAAGTTCAGCAGGAGAGATACTGTGGGAGGCTCTCCACCAGCTTTGATGCGGTGGGTCGTTCGTTGTCCAGGCTCTGGGCCGACAAGTAGTAAGTAGAGCAGTGCCTTGCGAGCCCGCAGACACGTAGACACGTCGTGGCCAGCCAAGTACGGCTTCATTTCAGTCTTGACCACCAGCGGACCGGGAACACTAATTTGTTGGTTAACCAACAGCCCGCAAATTGGTTGTAGAAAGTTGGTCGTGGGCGGGTAGCCCTGGAAATCCAGCTTTTCAGCCACGAGAAAGAAACCAGCGTCAGCAGAGTTGCCAATTCACATCCCCCCCCCCTCCACCACCAACTGCCACGTTGTACGTGTCAGTCGTTGGTTTGTGTTGGCCAACAACAAACTGTGCGTTATGAAAGTGGCCGGCAAACACCCAACAAATTCTTCCGGTTACCTTGCGGCTGAGAAAGAACGCGATTCAGCATTTCAGAAAATAAATTACCCGTGCAGTCACACAGATGCGTTCACCCAACTGATGAACTCCACGGATACAGTAAAAGAAGCCTTGGTGAGTTTCAACAAATACCATTACCATATAATTTGCCCGCCCAATCCGAGGCGACTACAACGCTCGCCGTTGGTTAAGGGGACCATGAGGATAGAGAGATAGAATGAGAGATACGCGGGCTACTTAAGGGTGCTGCATGATGCCGCGCGCACGGTCCACGACAGCCTTGACGTAGACGGGCGTGATCTCAAAGAGGTTCTTGAGGATGATGTCGGGAATGTTGGCGGCCTTGGACCGTTCGTCGGCCTCCTTGTCCACCAGCACCTTGGCCGACCAGAGCATCAGACAGCCGCTGCCGTTGGCGTCGCTAAAGTTGCGCAGCGAGACCCTGTTGAACAAGAGAAGTTGGTGAGTTCAGGGTATAGAAACATCAAGTATAATGTGATAACGTACGTCGTGGTCTGGTTGCGGCGAATGGCGTCGCTGGGCTGCGGGTGGTTTGGGTCGTGCTTGACCGACCGCGTGACGTAGTAGATGCTTCCGTCCGGGTTCTCTCGCTTCTGCGCGACGATGAGGCTCTCTTCTTTGATCGTGCCGTTCGGTTGTTGGCCGCCGCCTTCGTTGCCCATGGTCAAGTTGACCACGCGGCGCACGTACTTGGAGGTGGCGTCCAACTCCTCCAGCATGTCGACGGCCTCCATGAATGGGAACTTCTTCTCAAAGGCCGCGTTGCCCACACAGTCCCAGAGGTCGTCCATGACGGCCGCGGCGTCGCAGTTGTAGATGTGGTGGCGGAAGAAAATGCCCATTTCCGTCTTGCTCATCTCGTACTGGACCTCCAGGCCAAAGTACGTCATGGTCGGGTTCTTGGGGTTGCGGAAGGCGTTCTCACAATCCAACAAGGCCTTGTCGGCGCCCGACATGGCGTCGTTCGCGAGGCGACGCAGTTGGTCCTGGAACGAACTGGACTGCAGCTGCAGTTGGTTCGAGGGCGCCGCCGATGAGGACGATGACGCAGAGGCCGTGATCGTGTTGGTCAGCGCCGCCGGCGTTGTGGTCGTGCCGCTCGAGTTGAGAATGAGATCGAGCGACGGCATGTTGAGCAGAGGCTGCTTGGTGAAGTAGTCCTGGAGTCGCTGGATGAACTTCATCTGCTCCATGAGCGTCTTGCGAAGAAACTCGTTCTCTTGATCCACGCGCGCGCGGATCTCGGCGTGCTGCTCGGCCTCTTGCTTCCAGCCCAACTCCGTGTTGTGCTCGGACGGCTCGGACGACTGGAGCACTTCAATCTGCTCTTTCAGGTCCTTGACCTTGGCGCGCAATGCAATCAGCTCGTCCTTCTGGCGCTGGCGATGCTTGCGTGCGGCCTTCGCGATCTGCGCGCGGCGCTTGGCCTTGGGGTCCTCGTACTCTTCAGGTTGCTTCCCGTCGTCCGAGTCGTCGTCGCCATCAACGATAGAGGGGGTCGCGCTCGCGGGGGCCTTGCGCTTCTTGGAGGCAGCAGGCGCCTTGGCGGTGGCGGCCTTTCCCTTGCCACCGCCCGAGGTCGCGGCGGCAGTCGTGGCTTGCGGCGTGGTAGAGGCCTGTGCACCGCTCATGCCCGACATCGCGGCGTTAAGGGTGGGGAACATTTGTTGGTTGGCGGTCATGAGCGGGTTCATGCGATGGATGGGAGCAAGCGAGCCGGCACCCGGGAGATTGCTCATGAGGTTCATGCCCATGGGCAGGCCCATGCCGTTGGGCAGCCCCATGCCTTGCAAGCCGTTGGAGTTGTTGGCATTGTTGGCATTGTTGGCATTGTTGGTTCCGTTGGCGTTGGTGCCGTTGGAACGCGAGCTCGCCTCTCGCAGGAGGTTATGGAAGGCGTCCATCTATGGCGGAGGGTGATTCGCAAGCAAGCACAGCTTGAAGCGGTTCCAGGAGGGATCCGTTCTGGTTCCGCAGAACTTGATTAGCGAAGCTGTATGACGGCGGTGCGCTTGCGTGCTCTTTGGAGCAAGACCGGGAATGGGCGGAGCGGGGTGATTACGCAAATGCCTTGCGGACAAGGCCCAACGACAGTTTACGCAAGCCCCACATACAAAACCAAAGAGACTTGGACAAGGGCAAGGAATCCGACAACAGAGAAAAGAAAACAAAACAGCAGTGACCGTCAGAAAGCCAGCAGTTATTTTTGGGAAGATGGGCACTCTTTTGAGCCAATCATTTACTGATATTCTCATGTCGCGTGGCATCCATTGGCGCAGCCTCCAGTTGGACAAGCCTCGCCAGCTGCGGGCAACCAAAGCCGCTCTGGTTGTGGTGTCGTATGAGCCAATCATTTATTGCTGGCCAATCAGAAGCGTGAAAGATTACGAACTACTACCCTAACCGCTCGCGCCATTGGCTGAAGGATTCCGTGATTGATGATGCTATTCTTCT
The DNA here is from genome assembly GCA_023335925.1 of Pythium phragmitis. Taxonomy (NCBI): domain Eukaryota; phylum Oomycota; class Peronosporomycetes; order Pythiales; family Pythiaceae; genus Pythium; species Pythium phragmitis. The sequence continues at coordinate 34,963 of JAADVZ010000042.1, forward strand.
TCCCGTAGGTACGAATGTCACAAATCATCTGCTCTTCCGAACCCATCCTCACTTCCGTACTTAATCAATAGTGACATCACATCGCATCAGTGACAGGTGGCCAACAGCACCACTGGCCACCATCAATGATGAACATGGAGCCATCCGAAGTGCCGTCGCCACCGCGCTTCTCTGGCAAACAGACCGCGACTAAAACCACGTGCTGTGAAGGCGGTAGTGGATCCGCTGGGCCATGCAATAGAGCGGCAGCAGACAGCAACGCTGCTGGGTGTCGCTGCATTGCGACACCCTCTGGAGGAGATGTTGTGGTGCGCAAGCCGCGCAAGAAGTCCGAGGCGCTGCTGAAGCGGCGCATGGCCAACCAGATACCGGACGCGATCCAGAACGATCCGGAGCTCACGCGCGCGATCGAGCAGCTCCCATGGAACTACAATTTCGAGCTCCGGAAGACGGTGTGGCGCATCCAGCAGGCCAACGCGACGCGCGTCGCGCTCCAGTTCCCCGAGGGGTTGCTGCTCTATTCGTGTGTGATCTCGGACATTATCGAGCGCTTCACGGGCGCCGACACGATCATCTTGGGCGACGTGACCTACGGCGCGTGCTGCGTGGACGATCTCACGGCGCTCGCGCTGGGCGCCGACTTCATGGTGCACTACGGCCACTCGTGTCTCGTGCCCATCGACGTGACGACCATCAAGATGCTCTACGTGTTTGTCGACATTACGATTGACGTGGACCATGCACGTGCACTCACAGTGGAGCGTGTGGCGGTGATAGAGGAGGGACTGACACGCTGTTTGGTCTCATTTGTAGCTGGTCGAGTGCATGAAGCTCACGTTTCCGCCGGACAAGAGAGTACGGAGCTCTGTACACTCCCTCTGTAGGAGAGATGGACCGTCTAGCTAACGCACGATCTCTCGTAGCTCGCGCTCATGGGCACCATCCAGTTTGGCAGCTCCATGCACCTCGTGTCCACGAAGCTCAAGGACCACTTTGCCAAACTCGACGTGCCACAGATCAAGCCGCTCTCCCCGGGGGAAGTGCTGGGCTGCACGTCACCGACGCTGGACGACGTGGACGCACTGGTCTTTATCGCCGACGGACGCTTCCATCTTGAATCGGCCATGATCCAGAACCCGCACGTCCAGGCGTTTCGCTACGATCCGTACCCCAAGGTACTCTCGAGGGAACAGTACGATCTCCCGCAGATGATGCAGATCCGCCACGACGCCATCGAGACGGCCAAGAAGGCCCAGCGCTTTGGCATCATCCTGGGCACGCTCGGGCGGCAGGGCAACGTACTCATTTTGGATCACCTCAAGCGCATGCTCGAGTCGAAGGGCAAAGAGTATTTCATTCTGCTGCTCTCCGAGATTTTCCCCGACAAGCTCGGCGTGTTTACCGAGGTCGACGCGTGGATCCAGGTCGCGTGTCCGCGGCTCTCGATCGACTGGGGGTACGCCTTCCCCACGCCGCTGCTGTCTCCATACGAAGCCGAAGTGTGTCTGGGCCACACGCCGTGGCAAGAGGGAGCGTACCCCATGGATTTTTACGCTAAGGGTAGCGGCCCGTGGACCAATTACCACGAGCCCACCCATTAAGTGGAGAAGGAGGGGTTTCTTTCATTCAGTATGGTACTTTTTGCGTTCACTTTCGCGTGGCCGTCCACCAGTGGTCAGTAGGTTAACTGGACGTCGCCGACGCCTCAGCGTCGCGCTGTGGACACGGCGGCAGCGTCGGGTGGAATTTACAGATCTCCCTAACAAAGTGAGCATTCCAAGTCAGCCCTCATTGTAGACAACCCAGCGAGAGACGTCAGCCCAGCACGTACTCGTAGATGAGCTCCTGGAGACGCAGCTTGGTGAGGTTTTCCTTTTCAAAGTCAAAGCTAAAGCATGCGTCCGCGAGCGGCTCGTCCTCGGCGTTGTGGAGCGAGTCGAAGAACGGGTGCTCCAGCGCGGCCTCGACCGAGATGCGCTTGGCCGGGTCGAACACGAGCATCTTCTCCAGCAGGTCGATGGCCGCCGGCTTGGCAGTCGGGAAGAGCCGCGCGAGCGGCACGCCTGGCTTAAGGGGCTGGTTCTTCATGAAGCGCCGCGCCTTGTCGCTCGTGACAAAGTGGAGCTCGTCCTCGGTGGGCGTGCCCAGTTTCTCGCAAATTATCTGGAGCTGGTGGATGTAGTCGTCGCCCGGAAAGAGCGGCTTGCGGCCGAGCAGCTCGGCGAAGATGCAGCCCGTGGACCAAATGTCAATGGCTTTGGTGTACTCTTTGGTCGAGAGCATGATCTCGGGGGCGCGGTACCATCGCGTGACGACGTACTCGGTCAGGTCCATGTTCTCTTCGTCCGGCTCCACGCCGCGCGCGAGGCCAAAGTCGCAGACCTTGAGGTCGCAGTTGGAGTTCAGCAGCAAATTGGAAGGCTTGAGGTCGCGGTGGAGCACGTTGGCCGAGTGAATGTACTTGAGCGCACGGAGGATCTAGGACGGTAAAGCATTAAGTGAGGGGGGAGGGAGACCCAGTGCTGTGATTTGTGTTGTACCTGGTACAAAAAGTACTGGATGTGGTCGTCCGTGAGTGGCTGGCGCGAGTAGATGATGCGGTGGAGGTCGGTCTCCATGAGGTCCGAGATGATGTAGACGTCGTCGAAGTGGTCAAGCGACACGGGCGGCAGCAGGTCCACGATCGTGATGACGTTCTCGTGGTCAAAGTGCTGCAGCAGCTTGATCTCGCGCAGGATCCGCTTGGCGTCCACGATGTCTTCAAAGGCCTTGGAGATCTTTTTGATCGCGACCTTTTCGCCCGTCTCGCTGTTCTCGGCCGAGATCACGACGCCGTACGCGCCGTGGCCAATGGGTTTGAGGAGTTTGTACTTGAGGTCTATCTCAAACGCTGTGCCCGACACGGTGAACGAGTGGGTACCAGGCCGCGTGGGTCGCACGGGCGGGGGCGTCGTACAGGGAGTGGAGGTCGCTGTCGCTGGGGCGGCCGGTGGCGCCACGGTCGCAGTTGCCGCCATTGGTGAATTAATACTGGATCGATCGGGCGGTGCTGGTGCTGTTGTTGGGGTAGCAGAGGATGGGAGGGTCGCCTTGCGTGGTGAGTCTTCCGCGACGGGCGTGGCACGAGCGACTTTGTCGACGGCCGTCGCGTGCACAGGGAACGGCGTCGTCGGCGTAGGGTTGATGCTGGCCATGGTGAGGTTGTAGTTTGGCTTCAATAAAAAGAAGAAAATGGGGAGGATTGGCGCCAAGCCGTCTTGGTCGTCGCAGTCGGGATGGACTGTGAGTGAGGAAGACTGCTTTGAAGGGATAAGCTGCAAGCAAAAACAAGACCGGAAGGGATGCGCCACTGGATCTCTTTCTTACAGTACGGTGGCTTGCACTGGGTATTGTTTTGAGGGAACAGGGGTGGGAGGCTCACAAAACGGACTGAACCTCGCAAGCTCGATGACGGGAGCAAGAACTCTTCAGCCCTGTGCGGTCACCCGAGCGCGGCTGCTCTTGGTGGGAGCAGGGCGTTGCATTTCCGGTCCAGGAGACCGCTGAAAAAGATCCTGAACACTGCTCGCAACACACTCAACTCTCTCCTCTTTTCTATTTTGCCTTCGCGCCCATTTGCTCGATCGTTACAGTGAGCCGTCGCATCGCGGGTTCCTTTTCATTCTTTGTCTTGGCTACAATACGTATAATTAGACGCGGAACGAAGCGGCATTCGCTGCCATTGGGCACGCGCAGCCGCAACATCAGAACGTGCGAGGCGAGGAAACCGCTCTTATTGACACAGAGCGAAACGCGCCCAAGGAGGAAAGGCAGGTCAAAATCCAGTGGATCTCCTCTAGGCAACCAGAAGCTACTTTAGCGCTTTCGGACGGAGACACCAGCCTTAAACTTGGTTGTATCTTTCACCATGGATGCGCCTCCAGTTGGCAGCGCTGGTGTCGCGGTCGCTGCGTCAGTGCGGGTGGCGAACTCTCAGATCTCCGTCATTCCCATTTCGTGCTCGAAGAGCCGTTGGCAGAAGATGGCTTCAACTTGCAAAGGTGAGGGGAGTATCTTTCCTTTTCATCCAATCACCGTATCCCATCTATCCTTTACTCTATTTGGTTGGCTATAATCCTGTACGTGTATGTTCCGCCAAGGTTTTTCGCCTCTAGCGAAGGTTTTTTACTTGGAGGGGGAGGCGATATCTTCCGGGTTTGTCGCGAAGAGGTCACCACCGCGAAGAAGAAGACTCGCCATGGGCCAGGGACAGAGCGGTCTGCCGCGGCAGTCGCGCGACGACGCGCAGAAGAAGAAGGAGGACGCCAAGAAGAAGAAGAAGTTTGAGCCGCGCGGCGGCGCCGTGACGCGCAAGCGCCGCAAGAAGAAGGGGCCGTCGGCCGCCGTCAAGATCCCGACGGTGTACCCCACGGCGAAATGCAAGCTGCGGCTGCTCAAGATGGAGCGCATCAAGGACTTTCTGCTCATGGAGCAGGAGTTCATCCAGAACCAAGAGGTGCTCAAGCCCAAGCAGGAGAAGGACGAGGAGGAGCGCTCCAAGGTGGACGATCTGCGCGGCACGCCCATGGGCGTGGGCACGCTCGAGGAGATGATTGACGACAACCACGCCATCGTGTCGTCGTCGGTCGGGCCCGAGTACTACGTGGGCGTCATGTCGTTTGTGAACCAGGACATGCTCGAGCCGGGCTGCTCGGTGCTGCTCCACAACAAGGTCATGTCGGTCGTGGGCATTCTGTCGGACGACACGGACCCCATGGTCTCGGTCATGAAGGTGGACAAGGCGCCGCTCGAATCGTACGCCGACATTGGCGGGCTCGAGTCGCAGATCCAGGAGATCAAGGAAGCCGTGGAGCTGCCGCTGACCCACCCGGAGCTCTACGAGGGCATTGGCATTCGCCCGCCCAAGGGCGTCATTCTCTATGGCGAGCCGGGCACGGGCAAGACGCTGCTGGCCAAGGCCGTGGCCAACCAGACGTCGGCCACGTTCCTGCGCGTCGTGGGCTCGGAACTGATCCAGAAGTACCTGGGCGACGGGCCCAAGCTCGTGCGCGAAATGTTCCGCGTCGCCGACGACCACGCGCCGTCGATCGTGTTTATCGACGAGATCGACGCGGTCGGCAGCAAGCGGTACGACTCGAACAGCGGCGGCACGCGCGAGATCCAGCGCACGATGCTCGAGCTGCTCAACCAGCTCGACGGCTTTGACGAGCGCGGCGACGTCAAGGTGATTATGGCCACGAACGCCATTGAGAGTCTGGACCCCGCGCTCATTCGTCCCGGACGGATTGACCGAAAGGTACGGCGGCGCTTTCCATTCGAAAGCATCTATTCTAGTGACTGATGTTCTGTCTGCGCGGTAGATTGAGTTTCCGCTGCCGGATGTCAAGACCAAGCGCCGCATTTTCAACATCCACACGGGCCGCATGAGTCTGGCGGACGATGTGGATCTGGAAGAGTTTGTCATGTCCAAGGACGAACTGTCGGGCGCCGACATTAAGGCCGTGTGCACCGAGGCCGGACTGCTGGCGCTGCGCGAGCGCCGCATGCGCGTGACGCAGACGGACTTTCGCAAGGCCAAGGAGAAGGCGCTGTACCGCAAGAAGGCCAACATCCCCGAGGGGCTCTACCTCTAGGCGCAGAGGCCACAGGTCCGACAGGTTCTACGACTCGTCATGAATACACAGAAGAAGATTTCCATTTTCCATTAGCGGTCGTGACGTTTACGAGGCCTCCTGGGGCGGCGGAGACGACGACCACATGCCTCGCAGCGACGGCACGCGCACGGGTATCCACGACGCGAGACTTGCGCGGCCCGTCGTCGTGAGCGAGAGCCGGTCGTGGCGCTTGTCTCCTTTTGTCGTACTCGTACCACTGGCCGACGACACCATGGACGACCGGGTGCTCTTGGCGGGATCTTTGTCTTTGGTGCTCGCCTTCTTGGGGACGGTCTGCTTGAGCCGCAGCTCGAACGACGTGACGAACGAGATGAGCGTCCGCGCCTCCTCTCGCAGCGCCGCTCGCCGCGCCGTCGCGGGGGTCGCCGCATCGGCCATCGCAGCAGACGCGCTGGTGGGCGTCGGTTCGACGAAGGCATACCGCTTCCAGTTGTTGATGGCGCGCCCCCACTTGCGCATCTTGTCGGGGCTCGGCGCCGCGAAGCGCGTGACACGCTCCTGGTCGCGCTGCAGCCGCAGCTTGGCGCGGGTCTCGTCAAACTGCACGGCGACGGTGCAGACGGCAAACTCGTTGGGGCAGACGCCGTCCGAGTGGGCGACGACGCGCACGCTGTGGCGCGTGAGCGGGACCGTCTCCACGAGCGCGCCGTTGGGCTTGACGAAGCAGCGCAGCACGCCGAGCTCGAGCACGCAGAACCAGAGCTGCGCGTCGCGGTCCTTGGAGAGCGCCAGCAGATACCCCTCCATCTTGTTTGGCGAGAGCAAATGGAGGAATGACGGACTGTACTACAGTCCAGTAGCTCTTCATGGAGCTGTCGCTCGGGAATTCTCCGTGGAATGACGCGAGCTGCAGAGGATCCAGCTGGGATGGTGCGAAGGGACAACTCCATATGGTGCGCGTATGTCACGCACAAGTTGCTGAACACAGATCTGGAGCAACATAAGCCAGTGTAGCCATCTCAGGCATTAATCGCAGCCATCTTTTTTGCCATAAGAGCTCCTGTGGTGTCCGCCTGCCATAAATACGATCGAGACTCTTGCCGTTATGATATATTGCTGCACTGGTGGGGCGAGCGCGCGTCAACGCACCAGTGCAACAATATGACTCAGAACTGCCCAAGACACGTCAGCCAGCTGCAAGCACCAGGTCGCCCCACACACAATCCACTCACCTTTGATCGGTTGTAGTGCGGCGCACGCGGGTCTGCGTACGGATTGTAGCTGGAGAGAGGCGCGTACGGAGCAGCGTGTGGTGGCTGTGGCGGTGGTGGTGGCGCGCTTGGCCCGTACGGCGATGGACCGTATGCTCCGTACGACGGAGGCGGTGGTGGGCGAGCGTACCCCCACTCGTTTCCATTCCCATAGTACCCACCACCGTACCCGGTCGAGTTGGGGCTATAGTATTCCACAATGCGCTCGTTTTTCTTGGCGTAATTGCCGTCGGGACGCGGCTGCCAGCCACCACCGCCGCCACCGCCACCACTCGGTGCCGCCCCGCCGTCGTACCCCGCATACCGTCCTCCTCCTTCCCACCCGCGACCCGCACTGCCTCCTTCTCCGTTCCGGTTGTACCCACCTCCGCTGTGGCCGTACGCAGTCGCCACGGCACCGTAGCCGCCGTGCGTGGCTGGTGACGACCGCCGCAGCTTCTTCGACGGCGACGACCGCGTGGAGCCACCGCCAGAGAATTCCGCCGACACCGTTAGAGGGAGCGAGGTCGCAAGATCCGCGTGGCTGCCGCGACTGTACAAGTCGGCAACTTCGTGGTAATGGGCCACCGCGTGCTGGTGGAGCAGCACGAGCAGCGACTGCGCCGCGTACTGCTTGGCCACTTTCTTGGTCGAGGCGACTCCCTACCATCCGTCAGAATTAGCCGCCTGGCTTCCCCATTACAAACATACATGAGCAGAGCTCACCTCGGCCACGGTGCTTCCCGCTGTCACAATGCTCTTGAACAGCTTTTGTCCGTCCACTTCGTGTGGGATCGTATTGTAGTTGACCGAGACGCCACGATGGCGGTTCTGGTACTCCTGTACGACCTGGGCCGGTGTCTTGATCGACAGGTCCATGCAGGCCTTTCAACAGTAAAAGACACAGCGTGAGAACCACACGAGTGAAGAGTCCGACGCAGTTAGCTAGTTCGTACCTGTAGTACTCGCTTGTCGCCGATCGAGAGCGTCTTGAACTCGTCCATCGTCTAATCGTACACCAGCACCCATGAGTTTGTCTACGACGGTCCCCGCCTTCCAGTCCACGTCCGTACCATGGTCGGATCTTTCTCGTCCACCGACTTTTTCCGTTCTTCTTTGATCGGTGGGGCCGCAGGAGTCGACTGATCGTGAGAAGCAAGTGGGAACTTTCCCACGCGCCCTTGCTTCTTCAGCTCAATCCAGTAGCCAGGTATACTGAAACAGAGAGAGAGAGAGAGAGAGAGAGAGAACTGACTGTGGGGATGCTTCATTTAGCCCGGGATCTTTGCCGTGGACGATGAGCAGCAGGCCTTCGCCGTGCGCCGCAACTGGCGACGACGGCCGCCGCCCTCGCGCACGCTAACGACGACGGACGACGGCACGCCCCACGCAAACGACACGGACTCGCCGCAGACCCACCACAGCGCCTTCCACCAGGTCGTCTAGACGCCACCAGCTTATGCCTATTTATTCTGACGAAATCCAATTCCCTCTTCCTACTCGCTCTCGTCGCCGCTGTCGGGCTTGAGCTTGGCCAGCACGCGGCGCGCGTACTCGGCAATGGTCTTGCCGTTCGCGGCGTCCGTCGCGACGTACGCCTCGACCGTCGCCGGCCGCGTCTGCACTTCGAGCAGGTACAGCAGCGCGCGCTCGGCCGCGAGCTTGGCCGCGAGATTGTTGCTCTTGATGAGCGAAAAGGTCGGCGGCACGAGCGTCGCCGTGTGCGCGCGCATGGCCGCCGGGTCGCGCTTGGCGAGCCGCTTGGCGATCTTGGCCGCCGTCTTGCTCACGTCCTTGTTGGGGTGCGCGATGCCCTGCGCCAGCACGGGCACGAACGCGTCCACGCGCACGCCATCGGCCTCGAGCTTGACGAGCGACGCGACGGCACGCAGCGCCGACGACCGCACGGCGACGTGGTCATCCCCACCGAGCACGACCAGCACGTCACCGATGGCGGCCGCTAAGTCGGCTAAGTATGCCTTCTTGGTCGCGAGCACGGCCTCGAGAAACGCCGCCGCGCTTTGCTTGCGCGTCCAGAGCACGCCGCTCACGTCCTTGCCGTGGGCCATGCCGTACCGCACGACGCGCTTCTGGACGTCGTCGCCGTCGGTCGCGACGGCCTGCACGAGACACTGGGTCGCGCGCTCGCGCACGGCATCGTCCGTGTCGTCGAGCAGCTCCACGAGAGCCTCCTCGAGACTGCTGCGCACGGGCGCCGAGACCTTGTCGCCGACCGAGAGCAGAATCGACGTGATGGCCTCGACGTTGGCCTCGCGAATGCCGCCGCTCGTGGACGCGATCTTCTCGGTGAGCTCGGCCACGAGCGGATCAATACGTGGGCTCAGCGTCACGAGCTTGCTGAGCGCCGTGGTGCCGTGGCCGCGCACCTCGGACGACGGGTCGTTCAGTGCCTTGACAAACGTCGTCTGGAGCTGCGGCAAAAAGGGCTTGAGCGCGACGCCGCCCTTGTCCAGAAGGATCTCGAGCGTGTGCAGGATCGCGGCCTTGACGTGGCCCGGGAACCGGTCGCCGGCGATACGAATGAGCGGCCCCGTGAGCTTGATCAAGTACGGACGGAGCGCCGCCGTGCTCGAGAGCTGCACGAGCTCACCGAGCCCGGCGGCCGCCGTCTGGCGCAGCTCGGGCGAGCCGTTCATGAGCGCGTACTGGTAACTGGGCAGGAACGGCTCGAGTCCCTTGGGGAGACACAAGCCCGGCAGCAAGAACTCACCAGTCGCACCCACGCCGCCCTTGCGGTGGCGCGCGTCGCTGACGAGCGAGCTGATGCCCTGGCGAATAAAGTCGACGTGGTGGGCAAATGCCTCGGGCCGCAGCGTCTGGTTCATGCCCTTGAGAGCGTCCGACGCGGCCTGCACGACGCTCTGGACCGGGTCGTTCAGGTGCGTCACAATCTGGCGGAGGAAGAGCGGCGCCTGCTCGGCGTACGTCGTCGTCGTGTAACCGCAGTACTCGCCAATCAAGTAGAAGCCGAGCGAGCGCTCCGCGACGCTCTCCTTTTCACAGAGCTTGCACAGATCCACGGCCAGCGAGTGCACGCCGGCGTCCTCGACCGCGAGCACGACGTCGCGCAGTGAGACCTTGATATCCTCCGCGAGCGTCGGGTTCGTCTCCAAGCACTCGAGGTACTGCGGCACAAACGTCATGAGAATCTTCTCCAAGTGGAAGTGGATCGTCGCGTGCGTGGCCTGCGCAACGCGCGAGATGGCGCGGCACGCCGGCAGGCTCAGCGGCGTCGTGAGCAGGCGCGGCATGAGGTACGGCAGCACTTCGCGGGCCTTGACCCGCAGGATCTCGTGGAGTCCGTTGAGCGCGCGCTCTTGGCTCTCGGCGTGGGACGACTTGATGCGCTGCAGCAGCGCCGGCACCGTCTCGTCGATCGCGCGGTAGCCAATGTTGCGCTGCAGTCCGTCAAACGCCTGCGCGGCCGACGCGCGCACGAGCGGCAGCTCGTCGCACAGGCCGTCGAGCAGCGCGTCCACGAGCGTCGTGACGTAGTCCTCGAGCTGCTTCTTGTTGCAGCACTCGATGACCTCGGAGAGACCGACGCACGCGCCCTGGCGCTGGCCCGCCGCGTTGGTCGGCACGAGGCCGTCGCGCAGGATCGGCACGATCTCGGGCAGCACGTTCTCGCCGAGCTTGCGCACAATCTCGCCGAGCGTGCGCCCGGCCATGGTCTGCTTCTCGACGTGGTCGCCCGAGAGCGCGGTCACAATCACGCCCATGAGCGTCGGCAAGATCTGGCGCAGCGTCTTGGGCGTGTTCGCGACCACGCTCTTCCACACTTGGAGCGAGCTCTGGCGCACGACCGTCGACGTGTCGGAGCGGATCATGTAGAGCGACGACAGGATGGCGTTGCGGCGCTCCATGCCGAGCGTCTTGATGATGGCGCGGTCGCCGGCGGCGCTGCCGGCACTCTCGTCGTCGTCGTCGTCGTCGCCGTCGTGGGCGTCGCCGCCATAGCCGACCGCGCGCGTGCCGCTGATGCGGTACATGAGATCGCCCAGCAGCGTGACCGAGCTCTGGCGGATGCGCCAGCTGTCGTCAAAGAGACCGGCCTCGAGCGACGGCAGAATGTCGCGCGTGTGCGACAGCGCGTGCGCGTTCACGACCACGTGGCCGGCGTGCATCGCGACGTCGCGCACGCTGTCGGCTTCGTCCGAGAGCCCCGAGACAATGACGGGCAGCGCGTCGCCAATAAAGACGGCAAAGCCCTTGCCCAGCGCCGGCGGCAAAAACGCAATGATCCACAGCACGCCCTCGCGGACCGAGTACTTGGGGTGGCGAGCCAGCGGGAAGATCTCGTCGAGCAGCGTGGCCTCGACGCGGTCCTTGCCGAGCGCGACGAGCACTTCACACAGGCCCTGCGCGGCGCCCGATCGCTCGACGCTGCCAAAGTCGCCCTTGATGGCCTCGAGCAGCCACGTGAGCATGTCAGAAAAGTGCGCCTCGCCGAGCCCCTTGACGAGCTTGCCCATGGCCTTGGCCGACACGGCGCGCACTTCGGGGATCGGATCCATGAGCAGCGTCTTGAGCGACGGCAGCACCATCTCCATGTACGGCGCGAGGTCCTTGGCGTCGTTGATGACCGAGCACATGGAGCCGACAATGAGCGCCGACTTTTTCTTGGCGTCGCCGCCGCGGTCCTTGAGACCGCGCGTGATGATGGGCATGACGAGCGCGAGCGACGGCGCGTCCACCGAGTGCTGGAACGACGTCGACTGGAGCTGCTGGAGCGCGTCGTTCGTGTACTTGGTCGGGTCTTCGAGCGCGTTCAGCAGCGCCGACGAAATGGACGCGATCTCGGGGTTGCGCACGACCGAGCCCACGTCGCGCAGCGCGCCCTTGCTGGCCTCGCGCACTTTCGGGTGCGAGTCCGTGAGCGCTGCCGTGATCTTGGGCACGACCTGCGGCAGACACGAGCCGAGCTGGCGCGGTGCGCAGTAGGCCATGGTGCCCAGCAGCTGGATACCCGCCTGCTTGGTGCGCCACGCGCTGTCTTCGAGCGACCGCAAGAGCGACGGCAGCACGAGCTTGACGCCGTGGGCCGACAGGTTGGCCATGATCTTCTTGGACGTCTCGCTCGCGGCCTCGCGCACTTGCACGCTCGCGTCGGCGTAGCACTTGAGCATAATGGGCAAGATCACGATAATGTAGGGCTCGAAAAGCAGGTTGAGCCGCGCACTGAGGCACTCGAAAATGAGCATGGCGCCCTGGCGTGCGTTGGCGCCGCCCGTCTTCATCATGTCTTCGATGCGCGGGATGATGTCATGCTGCTTGAGCGCCGAGATGCCGAGCCCCTTGACGACGGCCGAGACGCCAAAGGCCGCGCCAATGCGTTCGCCAAACGTCTCGGCGCTTGTGGCACGCGTGAGCAGCGCCGTCAAGAGCGCGGCGCTGCGGTCGCGCACGGCCGGGATGAGCGGTGCGAGGCACGCAGCGACCGAGCGCTGCACAGACTCGGACGGGATCGACAGCGCGTCCACGAGCGAGTCGACGATGGACGACACCTTGGGGTCGCTCTTCTCCATGTGCTTGGCCAGTGCACCGAGACAGACGACAATCCCTTCGCGCTGGTGGTCGTACCGCTCCATGGCCTTGTGGTGGTCCACACCCTTTTGCGGCACGGGCTTCTTGTCGAGTGCCTGCTCGCAGATCTGGAGCAGCGGCGCCGTGTTGCCGCTGCCGCCGTAGGCGTCAATGACCTGAATGCTCGTCTTGCGCATGTGCGCGCGCACCGTGGCGTTGGGATCCACGAGGCCGTGGTCGATCACAAACGCCACGACGTCCACGACGCTCGACTGCGGCAACGGCGCCTTGCTCGCGGCGATCTTCTCGAGGCAGAGGGCGACGCCACAGCGGGGCGTGTACGTCTCGGGCTCTTCGAGCGCCTCGCCCTGGCCCGGGCGGCGGAGCGTCGGGTTGCCAAACGCATCAATGTCTTCCACGGCGCTGGGCAAGTGGCTCTGAAACTGGGCCTTGAGGTTATTGAGAATCGGCGTGATGGTCTCGGGGAACTGCGTCATGCCGTCGGCGATCGCAAGGGACGCACTCTCGCGCACGTGCTCGTGGCGGTGGTTGAGCAGCACGAGCAGCGGCGCCGCAAAGAGCTTGGTGAGTTGGCACGCCGACAGTTCCCAGACACTCTTGGCGATCGCGCGGTTCGCGTCCACAGCGTCAAAGCACGCGAGGAAAAGCCGCGTGGCCAAGAGCGGATTGCCCTTGGCGTTCAGCGTCGCCGCGCCGTCGTCGTCGCTTTCACAGACGTGGAGCAACGCCTTCAGGCACGCGTGGCGCACGTCCCCAGAGGGTGACAGCACGCCCGTGTCGTTGAGCAGCGGCGCCCACTCGGCGGTCGAGAGCTCGGGACCTTCACAGAGGTGCGCGAGTAGCTGCGCGGGCGCCAAGTCGTCGTTCGTGATCGGCACGATGTCGCCCGCGGCGCTTTGCGCGAGCAGGAAGAGCACGAGCTCGAGCATGGGCTTGCGCAGCAGGCGCTGCGCCGCAACGTCGCCGACTTCTTCTTCTTCTTCTTCCGGGATCATGCGCGCGTGGGCGGCCACGAGCGGCAGCGCCCAGCGGCGCAGCTGCGGCGCATGGTGCACGAGCGTGGAGAGCACGGGGAAGACGAGGTAGAGCGTCGGTGGTGCGACGCGGTTCACGGGCGCCGTCGCGTCAAAGTCGTTCTCCGAGTCGAACTGGAAGCCAAACGCACAGTCCATGAACGCCGCGAGCGTGCGCACAAAGAGGTCGTGGTGCGTGGCGAGCCGCTGCTGCTTGGCGCTCGGCGAGAGCGACGCGTCCTGCTCGATCTGCAGCACGACGCGCAGCGCGGCGGCCACGTTGGACGCGTGGTCGCGCAGCAGCTCGGGCGAAATGGACTTCGCGAGCGCCTCGAGCGCCGCGTTGGCTTGCGCCTCGAGCAGGCGGCTCTGGAAAAGCCGCACGAGCACTTGCAGCAAGTACGGAAGCGCCGGGTGGAGCTCGTCGGGACGCGCCGCGGCCAAAAAGTCGATCGTTTCGACGATGCGATCGAGCGTCGTGATGGTCTGCGTGAGCTGCACGCGACGCGCTTGCTGCTGCGCGAGCAGCGCCTTCTCTTCCACCGTGAGTTTCTTGGCAGCACCGGCTTTCGTGGTGGACGCGGCCTTCTTCCGCTCCAGTTCCTCGCGCACTTGCTGCTCCCACTGTTCTTCTTCATTGCCACGCCGCCCACCGCCGCCACGACGCGCCGTGGACGTGGCACTGGCGTCGCCACCGCCCTGCGGTCCCGACTTGACGGGCACGTACAGCTCGTCCACTGGCGTCTCCATGAGCTCGGCGTCGTCGTTCGTGATGGCGTCCAATTGCAGCGCGTGGAGGCGGTCGAGGACTGCGCCCTGCACGACCTCGTGGAGCGCGATGCTCTCGCCTTCGCCGTTGCCAGCAAAGTTGAGCATGGTCGCGAGCGCGCGCTGCGCGGCGGCGCGGTCGGCGTGGAGTGGCGAGAACAGCAGCCCCGTCTGCTCACTCGTCAAAAGCGCCACGAACGACTCCTTGATGGACTCGTGGGCCTCCATGAAATGGTCGATGCGATCGTCCACCGTCTCTTCCACGGCCTCTTCGTCGTCGTCGTCGTCGTCGCCCTTGTCGGCGGCAACCTCTTCCGGCGCGGCCACCAGGAACCGCACGCGGATCGTGTGCCACTCGCTGCCAAACACGTCGGGCGTGCGGCCTTCGACCACAAACGGATGATGCGCGACGACCATGGCGCGTGCAAATACGGCGTCCCGCACGCTGTCGGCGTCGCGAATCTGCTGCGGCAAGATGACGCGCAGCGCGCGACGCAGCACGCCGGCAGCCGGCACAACGGCGACGGCGGTACCGGACGCATCGTCCGCGACCATGGACGGCTTGCGCGCGAGACTCTGGGCGCGGTCCTTCTCGAGCTGCTCCGCCGAGAGTGAGAGCTTGGCCTGAAGAGCCACGAGGAATCCGTTGACGTGGTCGAGGGAGGCGGCGTATAGACTCGTGATGGCCGCCTCGGCAGCCTTGCGCACGGGCAGCACCGACGACGTGAGCAGCTCGACGACCACGCGGTACGCGACGCTCGCATTGTCTTGCTTGGACGACAAGACCCACGACAGCGCGCGCGTGAGCACGACGAGCGCCGTGACTTCGGGTCGCACGCGGCCCGTGTCTTGTCCATTATCATGCGCCGTCGCGAGCACGTTGAGCAAGCCCTTGACGGACGACGCCAGGAACGAGTTGGCGTCCAAGACGACTCCCGCGACGCCGTCCTTTGTGAAGCTCTGGTCGAGCGCACTGCTGGACAGCGCCAACGCACCAGCGACGCCCAGTGCGAGCACACCGTCCAAGTGCGGGACCGTCGGTTTCTTGTTGGACTCGACAACGACGCGTGTGAGCTCCCCGGCGAGCGGCGAGAGATCACTCGGCCCAGTCTTGGACTGGAGCGCGTACACAGCCATAGCCCGAATGTACCCCGCGACCACGGCGTCCGCCTTGTTCTTGAGTGCCGCCTGAACCTTGGCGAGCACGTCCTTGGAGACCTCATTGGCGTGGGCGACCCACTTGCCGAGTGCCAGAAGCCCCAAGTGGCGCGCCTGGTCGTGGGCTTCCTTGTCGAGCGCTTTGAGAAGCGGCGGGATCGCAATGGCTGCGACGCTCTTGGCGTCCTCAGCGTTCCCGAGCGACGCGACCGCGTCGGCGGCATCTGCGAGCACGGCGTACGCGGCTTCGCGCATGTAAAACTGCGCGAGCAGGCCGTGCTTGCCCTCGACCATGGCCGCGATCTGCGTCACGAGCGCCGTGAACGGCTCGACCGACTGGAAGCCGAGAAGCAGTTCCTTGGCGAGCGCGAGCGTGAACCCGCGGACCTCTTCCTTGGTCGACTTGAGCTTGGCGAGGATCACCGTCGTGAACACGTCGCTCAGGTACAAGCCGAGATCGAGCGGCACGGCGCGCACGAGCTGCACGACGGCCTCGAGCGCCGAGTCAGGCGACTTCTTGAGCGCCTTGGCGACCGTGGGCTTAAGCAGCGACTCGAACTGGTCGCGCGTGATGCCCTTGAAGCGGAGATCGTTCCGCTGGAGCGCCACGAGCGTCCGCGTCTTGGAATCAAACGCCCAGAAGACGTACTTTGTCCAGAGCTTCTCAACCGTGGGCGTGTCAAGTGGGAGGTGGCGCAGCACGAGCCAGAGCGCGTACTGCTGCAGCTCGGGCGCGGCGCCGACCACGACCGACACGTACACAGGTACGAGAGCTGGGTACTTGCGCAGCACTTGGAGCAGCGTCTTGTGGGCGATCGCCTGCACGCGGTCAGCGTCTTGGAGCATGGCTTCGAGCAACAGCGACTGGCTCTTGGCGACGTCGGCGAGCCACGCCGGCGGCGCCGAGCCGGCCTCGCGCGTCTTTTCCACGGCCTCGACAAGCGCACACGAAATGCGCAGCACAATCAGTCGTGCACTGCCAAACGTCTGCGCGAGCACCTTGCCGCGCGCAGTCATGACGCTGGCAAACGCCGCGGCAAAGCCGTCGACGGCCGTGAGGGCCTCGACCACAAGCGTGCGCAAATGCGTTTCCGTTGCTCGCGTCTGGCAGCGCGTCGCTGCCGCGAGCGTCTGGCTGATCGCGCGCTTCACCGGCAGCTCTCCATTTTGTAGTTTCTCTAGCACGTCGCTCTGCAGAATAAGACGCACATGTCAGTCTCAATGTCAACCCATGGGTTCTTGTTTCAGGAGCTGTCTCAGTCGCTCCTGCACACAGATCTACCGACCTGAAGCAAGTGAATCGAGTGCTGGTCGGTCGGGTGCGTGATCGAGGCCTCGAGCCACAGCTTCAGTGCGTCGTCGCGCTCCGAGTCGGCCATGCTTTCTCTCGCCCCCGCGATCTAATTGCAGCGTCGTAGGGGATGTTGCTACCCCAGGACCCAAAAAGATCAATGGCGTGCCCTTCGGCGTCCATTCTTCCGTTTCATTGGTGGAAAACATTTCTTCAACACCTCTCTATTGGCTATAAATCGTAAAGAGTGGAGACGGTAATGATTTTGATTGGCTGTAAAACACTAAGTTCGCACCGCCACGACCGGAGCTGGTGGCAGGAGCGTACTTAGCGCGCCACCACCGCGGTCGACCCTTTGGCGTTCCATTGAAAAATTGCGCCATCGAAGGGAAGCATGGCGGACAGCGGCGGCGGGTATGAGGCCTTTTTGGCGTTCATGGACAACGGATCCGGATCGTCTGCTGCTGCAGCAGCACCCACAGCCGCGGAGGCTAAGACTGAGGACGGATACCACTATGAGGAGGAGCAAGAGCGCGAGGCCATGATGAAGAACTACCACGTGCCCATGAAGCAGTGGTTTCGGCAGAACCCTGAGCTCGCCGACAAGTACGGTGCGCTGCCGCTCTTTTGGCAGGACCTCAAGACCTGGGAACCGTACCGCGAGGTGCTCAAGCGGTTCTTGCGCGAGACGGAAGGCGGTGGTGGAAGCAGCAGTGGCACCACGAGCAGCAGCGGAGGCGACACTAATGGCAAGTCGTCGGAACCACCCACGGCCAACGGCGAAGGCACGGCCACGCTAGAGAAGAAGGCAGAGCCCGAATCAAGCGGTGCTACGCAGGACAGTGGCGAACAGCAGCCCAAGCGTCGGAAGAAGAGCCGATGGGGCGACGCCGTGGACGACTCTTCAGCAGCGACGGCAACAGAGGATGGTGCTAGCGAGAGGAAGCGCAAGAAGTCGCGGTGGGCTCCTGCTGGCGCTACGCCCGCCGCGAATCTTGCAGCAATTATGACTCCGCAACAGCAGCAAGCCGTGGTGCTTCGTACGAAGTTGGACCAGATCAACCAAAAGCTACTCACGGTTGAAGCGGACGCCGCGCGCATTGAGCGGGACCCGAGCCGTTCGCCGTCCCCTCCACCGCAGTACGACGGCCAAGGCAAGCGCACGAACACACGTGAAGTGCGCATGCGTGCTGCGCTAGAGAAGGAGCGGCAGCAAACGATCGAGCAACTGATCAAGGTCAATCCCATGTACCGTCCGCCCGCCGACTACCAGCGCGCCAAGCTGAGCCGCAAGATCTATATTCCGGTGAACGACTACCCGGGCTACAACTTTATCGGCTTGATTATCGGCCCTCGCGGCAACACGCAAAAGCGCATGGAGAAGGAGACCAACTGCAAGATTGCGATCCGCGGCAAAGGCTCCGTGAAGGAAGGCAGCAAGGGCAAGAAGATCCACTCGGACGAAAACGACGATCTCCACGTGCTTATCATGGGCGAGCGAGAGGACGAACTCGACCGCGCGGCAAAGGAAGTGCAGTCGCTCTTGGTCCCGGTTGACGACATGAAGAACGAGCACAAGCAAAAGCAGCTGCGTGAGCTCGCGCTCATTAACGGCACATTGCGTGACGACGACTTTTGCCACCTGTGTGGGGAGAAGGGCCATCGCCAGTATGAATGCCCGAACCGAGAGAGTGAGTTTCTCTTTGTGTCGTGCATGACGACGTGGATCGCAGCAGCCTTACTGACGTTGTACTTGTCTTTTGTATGTACACAGAGAGCTTCAAGCCAGTGGACGTGCGGTGTGCAATCTGTGGTGACTCGAGTCACCCGACACGGGATTGTACGCAGCGTGGGAAGTCCGCTGCCGAGAGCGCTGAGATCGACAAGGAGTACCAGTCGTTTATGCAGCAGTTGGGCGAGAAGCCGGTGATCTCGACGGCAACCAAGACGCCAGCGGGAGCTGCTGCTCCGTGGTTACAGCCAGCCAAGACCAACACGGCAACCACGCAACCGTGGATGGCGAACCAAGCCGTTGGAGCACCTGGGACTGCGGACGTGCCGCCTCCTCCTGGAACGCAGCCGGCCGGAGCTCCCGTACTTGGGTCCACCCCCGCGACGGCATTTCCTCCGCCGGTGGCTCCGGGTGGCGCGTACGGGGGTTACCAACAAACGCAAGCTTGGGACCAGTGGAACAATGGCTACTACAACTATGGGGCATGGGACCAGTCTGCCGCCGCGGCCGCGACATCAGCTGCTCCGGGAACCGAGTACCAGCAGCAGTACGGCCACTACGGACCGAGCTCGTCTGCCTCAGCGCAGCCCAATGGCACGGCAGATTACAGTGCTTATGGTTACCAGTATCAGTCTCATCCACCCCAGTAATTAGTGCTACGTGATGACAACTGAAGTGTTTCTGGTTTCTCTACTGGTATCATTGGACGGGAGAATCGCTAACCGTCTGTCGTCTTCCAATGTCTCCTTGTCCCCGAGACGATGCCATCAGTCGCGCAATCAGACTTTCGGCTTGTTCAACATCCGCTCTTGGCTTGCTAAGAGTTCATGAAGTTCCTGAGCACCACATGTAGCAAGTCAGGGAGTGCATGGATACCAAGGGCGACAGTAAAACGAACCTCTTGTCGGTGAGAACTTTCCTCGAAATATCGCTCGAAGCGTCGTCGCACTGCCCCAAGAGATGGTTGCTCATCGCAACTTGGGACGTTGAGGAATGTGTCGAAGAAAGACTTCCACATCGCAACTTGCCAATAGCGTTTGAGAGCTTGAACAGGTTTCCATCGGGATGCACCATCGGGGAGGTGAACCTTCGTGACTTCCATGTAGTCACCAAATAGCATGCAGTGAACAGTGGCGCACACACCGAACGTATCGATTTGTGTCGTCCACGGCTTCTTGGTGATCATTTCGATTGTCTGGAAACCTTTCACGTGGCAGTCACCTCGGAACGTGGTACCCGCCGGGAACTGATCCATATCGATCGATCTTCCGAAATCTATGAGACGCAAACTGCCGGTTCTCGACGATGTTTTCCGGTCTTGCCCGACGTTGTTGATCGGAACCATCAACCAGTTGTCGGGCTTGATGTCTCCATGCAGGATGTTGGCACCGTGGATGGACTCGACCGTGTAGAGCATCTGAATTGCATAGTGAACGGCGAGCGTCTCTGGAAACGGCCTTCGATCCTACATACAAATACTCTGTGACACCAATCACGTTCCTGTGCAAGTACGTCTCCCACATTACCTTCTTGTACGCATTCAACAGATCGTGCAATGTGCCCGCTGGCGCCTTGTCCATTAGCAAGAGTGTTCCATTCTGCCCGAACCATCAGTAAAGACTACAGGCAGACTGAAATAGTGTACTCACCTTGAAGATGTCTAGTCTGCACATGCGTGGAATCGATGCACCGTTGGCGCATTTGCGAAGTTTTTCGGTGATATAAATCTCCCAAAGAAGATTGTTGGCAGTCTTTTCACACTGTCATTGAGTTTGTTAGACTTCCAGGCCGTCGTCAGGTTGCATCACAAGTGTCCTTGCCTTCAATGCCATCGTTTTCGGTGCAGGATCAACTCCCTCAACCTTGACCGAGTATACTTGTGCGAACGCGCCTGAACCGAGAAACCCGACGGCTTCGACACTTACTTTCTCGTCAAGGTGAAAGAAGATTGATTTCTTGAGCTTTCTCCTTTGTTGATTCGCGGTCCATAACAAAGGAGTCTTGGATGAATGCCAGTGTACGAGATGAGGATTCGACGCCGCGAACGATTTCACCTCCGAGAACTCGATCATCTGCCCTCGGATAGCTGGAGCGTAAGGATCAAATGATGTGCAGCTGGCCTGAGGAGCTTGGGACTTTCGTTGAACGACGTTTAACACCCGTGTTGTTGTAACCTCATTGTTCCTTGGATAACATGTCAGTCATCTTTGTCCACAAAACCGCCGCATTCTCGACTGTCCACATTAATTGTGCAGCACACACTCATATACTCGCTAGATCACATTCATATTCATGGTCAATTTACAATACCTCATCACAGGCTTCTGGATCGATTTTCGTTGGAAGAGTTTCATGATGGCTCTGAGCTTCGAACTGGGAGCGCCAACAACTCGGTGAGACAAGTGATGGAGGTCTCGGCGTGCCACATTACCTCTCGCCGCCATCCGCTGCGGTTTCATCTGTTTGGATCTTCATAAGCATGTCCTTGTTCGTCAATCGCGAGCGACGTACGATGTCTTCACGAGCGGTCAGCGGCTTCCGAGCCGACATCTTGGATTCAGTTCTTGGAGCGGGGATCACTTTGGTGTCTGCTTCATCGGAGAAGACTTGAAACGGTTGGGGAGTGGGCGGATCTTCAGTGAAGACTTGGAATGAATTCTTCGTCGCCTGCTCAGCATGCTCATTTCTCAGCGAAATATCGTTCGGATTGATCGCAACGCTGTCAACGGAGTCATCAAAAATGCTGAAATGCAGCTTCCTCTCGACAGGTTCAGGTACCTCCCAAACAGTCGCGCTCTCAATGAGTTCGTTGCTCTCTCGCGACGGACTGCAAAACATGCTGTTTATATCTTCCACGGCCAGTCGTGTGTTGATCGTCATGTCGTCTTGAGCAGCACGGTTGAGTGTGGCCACAGGCTCAGCAGTTTGCATGCGTTTTTGCTCCCGGACTTGAGGAACATCCAAAGCAGTCTTCAATCCTGACGACGCTTTCTGTTGCGGGTTTTGAGTCACGGCTCGGTGCGATGTTACCACATTCGCCGGTTGCTCCGCCAGGAAACGATTGCCACAGCCGAACGAAGAGTTCGCGCGTGATTTGCTAGCCTTTGTTGCAAACTGTCGGGCCCGCACTTCCTCAAAGCAAAGTTCTTCCCCAGATTTGCTCTTGAGGAGATCTTCATTGTAGGCCAATCGCTCGTTGGTGGGTCGGCTGGACTTCGTGGCACGAGGTGGCTTGGCAGTGTCCGGTTTTGTGTCAGCTGTGAAGTTCTTCAGGGGTTGTTTGAGCAACTTCTCTTCTTCAGTGGAGGCGCCATCCAATCTCTGCCGTAATGTTAGTGAGCGATCACGTTCCACAATGGTGGCATGAGCTGAAATGAATTCTGGATCAACAAAGACCTCAATCACTTCTGCTGGTGGGTGGGATGAGGCACGCACGACTGCAGGAGTGATCTCTGGGTTTTCGCGGCGGAGTGGAGCGTCGTTCCATCGAGTCGGCGCCATGTCGTTCTCTTTGTTCTGATGTTCCATGGTGTCGAGTCTCTTCCAGTCAGCACCAGTATCTAGCAAGTCCACCTCGGCCCCAGCAGGATCCTCGTAGACTGTAAATACCGGTTTGTGGGCGTTCGCTCGTTGCATCTTCTCCGCCTGCGATTGAGCGTAGCGGCGAAAGTTGTCCGAGTTCCCGAGTCGTTGGATATCCGCACCATCAGTAGAGATATCACCCAATGCAAACCTGTGGTTTCCATCCACGGATGCATCGTTTCCTTCTGAGGTGCTGACCTTAAGCCAGTGGCGGCTCATCCGACGTTGAAACTCCTTGTACTTCCGGTCGAGTAGTGCTTCGGGCTGTGCTTTCCTACAAATACGATTGCCAGCATTTTTGTAAAATACCGATCCAGATTCCCCGAACATCTTGATGCGAGCTTACTTTTGAATGGCCTTCAAATACACTTTGTGGGCTTGGGCGTAGTTGGCTACGCTTTCGAGAACCATGGCCCATCCAACGTAGAAAAGCGCGACGTGTTCACCGATCTTGTTCACGTACAGGAACTTGAAAATATCCTTCGGATTCGAAACGAGATCCGCCTATCGTCAGCAGCAAAACAAAAGACTTTAGTTTCCCCCGTCGGACATTCGAACTCCGTCGACAGATTTGGGTTGCGTACATATTGGATCCACAGCCGGATGTAACGAATATCGTTCTTGTACTCAGCGTGGTTCTTGAGCTCTCGGGTGCACTTTTCAAGTGCGGCGAACTTCTTTCTGGTATCCTCCGGCATGTTGGCCTCGAGCCACTTGACATACTGGACCCACATGCTCAACGGATCCGATCCTGTGTAGTCGTGCAAGCGCGCCTCCATCTCTTGCGCCTCTTGGTCCACTTTGGCCCGCCCGTGGAACGACTCCTGGGCCCTAAGCGCACGATTGAGGTCGTCAACAACACGACCCCTTTTCAACGGCATGACGTTCTCTTTCGAGTTTTCCCACTCGAAATCCTCCGGTTCGCCGAGCGAGTTCTCGTCGCGCTCCTCCATCTTGCGCTTGCGCGACGTCTTGCCTCCGGGCGACGTCAGCATCGGCTCGCCGTTGTTCTCGTCCTGCACGCGCGCCATCCCGACCGACGTCATGGTGGTGCTGCCGTTGTTGTCGCTGTTCTGGACTATGTTTCCTTTGCACCACCGCTCGTTCGAGTTTGCCGCCCCCACTTTTTCCCCGCGAGACCAACACTCTTGTTCCCGCCCCGGATTCAAAAGTTTAAAGTGGGGATGGGCAAAATGCCTGGATTTAATGACACATGGACCCAGTCTACAGTGCGAGTCTCTATGATTGGCCTTTCATGAAGTCTTCAAGTGTCTGCTCAATCGAGGGTGTAGCATCTATTGTAACGTATATCTTACAAGGCACTGTAGATCGCACAGTGGGTCGGTGCCAGACGCCATGTCCCATGTGAACAGTCGGACTCCTGATGTGCGGTGCTGCAGTGTAAGATGTCTTGTTTCAGTGAATTGGCGCACATCTCGTTGTGGGAGATTATTCTTGTGTTGTGCAAACACTCCGACAACGAGATGGCTAGAAGATCCAGCAAAAACCGAACAAACCCATTCGTTGGCTGAGCAGCTCCGCCACCGTCACGCAAGAAGCGTTGCTGTCCGGACAGACGCATTCCTATTCATCAGCTCTCGCGCCCATTCGAGGTGAGTCTGGCGTGATACTCAGTGGGTGTCTCCATGCTCCGTGGCATCCATGATCTACCCGGGGCGAATCTCTGACCTCCGCATTCACTCACATCAGAACCTTCGCAAGCATTACCACGACACAAAACCAAACCATGAAGCTCCAGGGTGCATTCACGGCGCTTGTCACGCCCTTCACGGAGGACGGTTCGGCGGTCGACTACGAGAAGCTCCGTGAGCTCGTCGAGTGGCAGATCCAGGAAGGCATCGATGGTCTCGTGCCGGTGAGCGACGATCAAATCTTCATATTTGAGCCAAGTGGCCCACTGGCTCATGCGTATTGTACTGCAGATGGGTACGACTGGGGAGAGCCCCACGGTTTCCCACGAGGAGCACGACAAGGTGATTGCCGAGGTGGTCAAGTACACTGCCGGTCGTGTGCCTGTCATTGCGGGCACGGGCTCGAACAGCACGACCGAGGCGCTGCGGTTGACCCAGGCCGCCAAGGATGCCGGCGCCGATGCGTGTCTGGTCGTGTGCCCGTACTACAACAAGCCGACGCAGAGGGGCATGTACGAGCACTTCAAGGCCGTCGCGAGCGTGGGGCTGCCCGTCGTGCTCTACAACATTCCCGGCCGCACGGGCATCAACCTCACACCGCAGACCATCGCCGACCTCTCCAAGGTCCCCAACATTGTCGCGATCAAGGAGGCCACGGGCTCGCTCGACCAGGCGTCCGAGATCGCGGCGCTGTGCGACATCACGATCCTCTCGGGCGACGACAACCTGACGCTGCCAATGATGGCGATTGGTGCGACGGGCGTTATCAGTGTGCTCTCGAATGCTTGTGAGTATCCGACCATCTGGACTGTGGACTAGTGTACATCTCTGATAAACTTGTGTACGCACAGCTCCCGCCAAGGTTCTCGCGGTCACGCGTCCGGCGTTGCAGGGCGATTTCATCACGGCCCGTAAGGCGCACTTGGAAAACGTACGTCTGCGACCATGGCATTCTTTACCTTTACCATCAGGTGTACAGAATTGGGCTTGGCTGACGGTGTTCCTCGTATTCAGATCTTTCTCGTGAAGGCACTTTTCTCCGAGGCCAACCCGCAGCCGGTCAAGAAGATCATGGAGCTGATCGGCAAGTGCTCAGCCACCGTCCGCGCGCCGCTCGTGGCCTGTGAGCCAGTGACTGTTGCGAAGCTCACGGAGCTTGTGAAGCAGCACAACCTGTAAGAGAGCTCTCCCCGCAGCAGCCTCCCCGCCGATGGCTTGGCGCCACGAAACCCTGTGAAAAACTCTATACATTGTGTGACTCTTTCTTTTTGACTGGTTTACCGTCATGGTCCCTGATCTACTAGGGCAACACACATAGCTATCGGTGGTAGCATCCCCACCGTCCTATCAGTTGAACTCCATACTTATAACTTCACTCACACTGGACTCTATACGTTGGTACCGCGGTCCGAGTACAGGCTCATGCCGCTGATGCGCGAGCTCTCGCGGGACATTTCGCTGTCGGCGTAGCTGTACCTGGACACACCCGACTGGTACGACTCGGCCACACTCACACGAGATGGACGGAACGCGTACGAGTCGACGGAGGCCTCCGAATTAAACCGAGAAGTGCGGCCTTCTTCAAAGTCCGTAGCGCCCTGGCTCTGGAAGCGAGATGCCTCAAAGGCGCTTCGCGAACTCGTTCCTTCGTCGTCGTTCAGTGAGATCATGCTGGCGTCCCGGTCGTCGTACGGGTGCGCGGTCGCGGCGCCGTCCCATTGTTCCGACTCGTAGAATCCGCGCTCCTCGTCCGAGTCGCGCACATCCTTTTTCGACGACTTCTTCTCGTACAGCGACGTCTCCCGGTCATCATATAGCGACGACGGCGGCATGTCATCATCGTCGTAGAGTGACGAGGCCGCCATGCCCCGTGGGGACTCGACGCTGGACGCGCGCATCGGCTTCTTCTTCTTTTGAGTCGAAATGGCCTTGTTGCTCGCCGTGACCGTGCCTTCCTCGTAGCTCGAGTCGTCCATCTCGTCAAAGCTCGGCACCGGCTCGTCGGCCTTGTGGATGTGCATGGCGTCAATCTCGTCAGTCGACGACGTGCTCGTGCCGCCACCGCCGAGGATGGGCAGACTGCTGTGCTGGGTGTTGTTGCCGCGGACCGACTTTTTGCGCACGTACGCGACCGGCTCGGGGTCGTCCATGTCGTCACTGCTGTGGTTGTTGTGGCTCATGCGAAACGTCGGCGTGGGGCCGCGCGGATCGGCCTTGGCGCCGGCCTGGTCGCCCTGTTTCTTCCGGCGCATGGCCAGAGCATAGCCCATGACCAGCACAACCACACACCCGCCCGCCACGGCGGCTAGCAACGTGCCGTGGGACGCGAAAAAGCCCTTGCTGGTATCAGCCGACCCGGAGGTGGTCTCGGTGCCTTCGCTCGGCAGTTTCGACGGCGTCGACGGCGCACCTGACGACGGCTTGTCCACGGCAGCCTTCACCAGCCCCGACTCGCCCGTACCGGATCCGCTGGCGGTCTTATTCTTGGCCGCGTCCGAGCCAACGGTCGTGCCGTTGGACGGCGCCGGCGACGACGACGAGGGCGCGGCGGACGACGACAGCGGCGGACTGGCTGTGGGTGACGGCGACGGCGCGATCGAGACGCCCGTGTCGACGACCGTGATCTTCTGGAACGCGACAAACTGCTGGCCGCTCACGTCCAGCGCCGGATCACCCGGCAGCGTGACCTGGCCAAAGAGGATATAGTCGCCGGGGTCCGTGAATGTAAACCGGTACGAAGGCAGCGTCTTGAGCCCCGTGGCGTCAAAGTCGCCCGTGACCGACTCGGCGCCGAAGGGCGTGCCGTCCATGGGCTTGTCGCAGTTGGACCCGGCCTTGCAGTACTTGACAAAGGACGCTGTCACGGGGTTTACCTTCTTCGCGCCCTGGTTGACGATCGCGCGTGGGAAGATGTTGCCGGGGATCTCGCCAAACTTGGCCATGGCCTTGAACTTGACCTCAAGCGGCGTGTTCTTGTGGACGGTCGTGGCGCTTGGCGTAATGTTGACGAGGATCGGACATCGGTTCAGGCTGCTGGTCTCGAGCTGCGGAAACGTGCCGGCGGCCTTGCCCAGCCCCTGGCAGTATGTGGCCACGCCATTCATTGTGAAGCCGTCCTTGTCGATGTTGCCCGCATATACAGAGGGGGACGCGAGCGCGAGCGCCGCGCCGAGGATGGTCGACGCGACGCGCATTTTGTTGGATTCTGTTGGAAGGATTTTGTTGGGACTCGGTGGCAAGTTGGATTCTGTTGGAGAAAAAGTTGGAACGTTGGCACGTTAGCAAATTGGCCCGTTCTCTTTTCGCCGCTCCGCCCAATAATTTGGTTCTGATCGCGATCGTACCCGCACGTAGGAATGAAGTGAAATGGAGAAAGTAGAGACGATGGGGTTGGCTGCTGCTGTAAATGCTGATGCGCGGAGCAAAGCGCTTCTTTGAACCGGCCGGTCAGGTCACGCAGGATGTCCGTGGAGTCTGCGAAGCCAAATTGTTGGCAGATTTTCCGCCCCCGGTGTTGGTGCACTTGCAGCTCTTCGACTGTTGACGAGCGGCCGGACGATGGGAGAGAGAAACAGAGAGCGCGCGTTGGTTATGGTCCCTCGACTGCCGCGAGAGAGTGGCACCTCTGTGATCCAAACAATGGGCAAATGAGGTGCAGGAACGGCTGGAAACGCAGCAAGTGGCCGAAACCGTGTTCACGTCCCAACGTTGGCACCTTGAAATCCAACGTTGGTCAAAACCACATGGGAGGATGGAACTGCCACCAGGAGGGAGTCTGTGAACAGCAGGTGACTGACCGGCCAGACAACCGCGGCGATTCAAAAACAGCCAGTTCCAAAGAGTTCAGAAAACTGATACTAAAGAAGTATCTTTCGATCTTATAAAAAGGAATATATTGAAAGAACACAATTCCACACACGTCGCATAATTTTGGCTTTCTTCAAAGCTCCAAGGAAAGTTTTCAGATCAGCACAGGAATGATGAAAGCATGGGCTTGAACGCTGAGCTGGACGCTCCGCAAAATCGCAACTACCCTCGGCGCTTCCGTACTGCATTGTTCTGTGCGCTTGGCGCATCTCAAATTTTCTCTCTGTGAGTTCAGCCTCCCAGTTTGGAAACTGCTCTCCCAACAGCGTGGATCACAAATGCCACGGAAACGTATCCAAGGACGGAACAGATCTTCGGCATGCATGTTATTAAAAATGGGGGGGCATTTGGTACGTTCAACATCCTATAATAACGCGTAGCGCAAGATCATGTGGCCGCGTTATTCGCAATCGTGCTCGAGAGACTGTGAAAGGGACGAAGCGGCAGATGCCCAGGTTGTCACTTGTGGCGTGACTTTGCTTCCCGCGGTTTGTTGGGGCGGATGAATCTCTTATTTCCAGTAGATCCACTCCACCTTCCATGATATAGTACCGTCGTGATATTACGTTGCAGACCACTTGGTTGCGTCTTCGTCGTCGTGAATGCTGATGACGTAGTCGTCGTCTCCATCCACGGGACTGCTTGGGCTGCCTTCATCCCCCTCTGTGATCATCACGACTGGCGGCTCGTTTCTCTGCTCGACGCGCGATAAATTAGGATGGCCGTGGTGAGAGTCCATGGGGCTATCCCAAGTGGAGACCTGTTGGGACTCCCAAGTTGGGAGTCCCGTTGGGACCCAACGGGTCTCCTCCGTCAGCAGATTGATCGAGGACGGGTGCTTGGTCCCTACATCTTGGGAGTTCCTGTCACCTGTCGTATTCTCAGCCAGGGACGGCTGGACAAAGACCGGCGGCTTGTCCCACGTGCTCTCGCCCGAACGCCTGTTGTAGTAGAACGTCTGGTTACTCTCAGTGTCAACGAACGCCTGCCACTCGCTGACGTGGTCGTCGCGAAACGTCCACCGCTCGCTTGTTGCATTTAAACGCTCTGCTTTTTTAGCAGCGATCTCTGTCGGCTCGGAGCTCTCTGCTCCATACTCGTCTTGGTCCACGTGGTGGTTAAACGTCTCAGCATTCTCCTTGCCGAGACACTGGCCCCAGCCGCCAGAACACTCGAGTACGACCGCGTCTAGTTTCGTGGTATACTCCCCGTCTCTGTCGGACAACCTGTCGGGGGACTCGTGTTCACGTGCGTCTTGTTGTGTGGCGACCGTGTTGACCACCGACCCGTCGTGTGGGCGTTCCCACTGTGAGAACTGGTAGGCGCGGTTATAGTAGAACGACTTGTTCGTGGCGGTGTCCATGTACCGTTCCCATCGATCGCGGAGCCCAAATGGAGTGGATGCATCAGCAGTGTCTGGGACCTCATCAGCACCATGGTGATCCGCGACCTCACTCACCACCACTTGGTCGACGGTGGAATCCACGACGGCGCTGTTAGCTTCAATGGGTCGGTTCCACTGCGAGACCTGGTGCGTGGGATTGTAGTAGAATGACTTGCTCGTAGCACTGTCCATGTACCTCTCCCAAGTGGCGACGGCGGTGGTGTTGGTCGTTGCCGCCGCCGCATCGTGGACCGTTGGCGTCCCGCCGAACTGGAGACCATCGGCTTGAGCGATCTGCTCATCGTCGACTGGTTCATGTTGGACAATTCCAACATCGCACGGCGTCCTGGTTTCGTCGGAGGTGGACAGATCGCATGACGACAGGGGGAACGGCTCACCTAGCGTTCCCGTAGCATTGGTCTCACGTGCAACCGGAGACTGATTGGCATGCAGCCCTCCTTCAAGAACTCCTTGCAATGGATCAGTCGCTTCGTCGCTTCGTCTCCGCGGCAATACACTAGAATGCTTGCACTCCACACCCACATCTTTTGATTGCAACCGAGGCGGCGACTCGCTCGACAATCCAACGACCGCATCTTGGGGTCCAAGATTTGGCTCAATGACGCCTTGGCCACTGCTGATGAGGTTCAGCTGACGGTTCCTTTTCCGCGACTCGCGTCGGTGCTGGCGCACTACGAACGCAAGTTGGTCCAGCAATTCCCTTCGGTCCACATGACGTCGGTACTGCTGTTGGATACAGTGGGCGGCAGCGACGTCACGTTGAAACGCTGCACTGTCCTCGTGGGTTCGCGTCTCGGATTGGAACCCTTCAACTTCTGCGAATGCGATTTTACACTCACCCAGTCGCAAGCGCAAATCGGCTGGAACGAATTGGAAGGGAACTAGATTCCGTGCTTCGCAATCTCGGCCTCGTTTAATATCGCACGGTTCCTCTGTGGACGAATGCTGGCACCCACAGCCTCGGGGCTGTTCTGCACGAGCTCCGTCCACTTGCCACGTCGTCTGGATGCGATGCACTGCCTCTGCTCGCCAATGTTCTTCAAGCTTGTGCAGATCACAACGTGGAGACTGGCTGATGGATACATGTTGCGTCGCCTCGACGTCCAGTACCGATTGCGGTGGAGCAAGGGCGGCATCCACGTGGTCTCCCGGTTGCGGTGGGGTTCCAACGGCAACCTCTTGGTCTGTCTCTACCTCCAAGTTGAAGAAGCTGTCACCACCTAGCTTCCCTTCTGAGGTGGCGAAGTCGGTCTTCGCCTCATGGTCCAGCGCATGACGTCGGACCGAACGATCTGCTGAGCTCCTTGGTTCTCTTGTAGGGATATCGCCCACGTTGCCTTGCTGTGCGATCGTGAGTTGATGCAAATCCCTCACCGTAATAGTGTTGGCAACAGCACTAGGTGCGACGGCAACGGACTTCGAGGCATCACCGCTGGGAACACCCTGTGCAACCTGAGCCGTACGCTTGGCTGGAGGTCCTTCGCGTGGGCCTTCCGTCCTTTCGTCCTGCATACCGCCTTGCCCTTGCAGTATGCCGCCCGTCTCGATTCGGGGAGAAATGCAGATCGCACAGTCTCCGTTCTCCGTGTCTTCGAGGAACAACGGATCGTCATCAACTGGAAACGCTTCATCAAGAAGGAAAGCTGGCAGTGAATCCACGTCGCGGTGTTCAATAGTATAGACCCCAAAGTCCCTCTTGTCTCTGTCTCCCTCCTCATTTGTTGAGACGGCGGAATCGGTAGTGGCGTGTTGACCTGGCACATGGCCACTTCTCTTGTGTTTCGGTGGAGGCATGTTGGTGACCGCCGTGTATAACAGTGTCAAATCGACACCGACTTTGTCGTTGATACTGAGTTCGAGATCGGCTGTACGGAGTCGCTGGTCGATCTCGTCGAGATCACTCAGTTGGTTGGCATCGCAGACACTCAGGAGGCTGGGGACTGGTGAAGATACGCCGCCTTGAGTTGCTTCGTCAACTCTAACCACGTCCTTCAGACTTGGGTTTTGGTGAGAACTCGTGCTGTCACACTCTCGCTCGCCGTCCTGTAGTTGATCTTCGTGATTCGGACTTGGCAATGTAGTTGGGATGATGGCCCCGAAAGGTGCTGGCTCTTCTTCGTCGTCTCGAGGTACGGTTTCACTGGATGACAGCTTGGTCTCCGTTTGGAGAATGGCGGAGGCAGAGACTGGAACCAAGTCGCCCAGGCGGATTTCAATGCCGGCGTTTGAGTACGTGCCATCTTGAGGTGCACTCGGAGGTAATTGGTTTTTAGTGACTGGAGACGTGACTGGCACGTCACCTGTGTTCCACTGACCTGGGGTGCTCATGCAGCGTGTGTTCATCTCCACTTTGTGCGCGGCTACTTGTTCAGACTGTGTACCCGCTTGCTCGGAGATAGTTCCCAAACACTCCGTCCGTATCCGTGGAGAATTGGTGTTGGGGAGTTCGTACGAGAGCGAGCACCGCCCTTGATCGACCGCCAGACGCTTCAGGATGTCCTTGTGCACAGGCTTGGCAGCTTCCTCGCGGTCAGAGATTAACCCGCTTGCGCTAATCGCCGTGGAGGCGAGGTTACGATGAATCTCGATGAATTTGGTCCTCAAAGTTGATGTGGACAGCTCGTGGTCGTCATCAAGAGATTTTGTCACCTTCGATACAAAGCTCCCTATCCCCTTAGCGACGAGACGCGAATCGCCATCTCCTGCCTTCGGTATGTGCTTCTTCGCTTTCTCTGGGCGTCTGTCGTGCACACTGGCGTCCAGCCGCCCCGCCTCACCCATGACTTTCGCGTTGGCGTATTGATTCTTGACTCCCTTTTCCAACTCCTCGATCGATCCCTCGTTCGCCTTGCGGTCTCGAGCGGTCGATTTGGACCGTGCTCTTGTCTTCTCGAGCACGGCTCGCCGGTCGATGGCTCCGTCGCCATTGCCGCTATGAGAAGACCGCAGACAACTCGCTTCACGCGCAGAGTCCACGTGTCTCCTGTCTGTAAGAGATCTGCGCGCAGTCGTCCGTGGACGCGTCGCCACCTTGCTGTTGTTTCGCGCCACTTGGAGACCGCTCCCGACAGCCACGCCACCGGTGCTCAGCCCAGCGCAACTCGCTCGACTGGTTCTGCTGTCCTTGACTTTCTTCTTTTTCCCCACAGACTCTTTTGCTGTCGACAGAGAGTGCAGACCCCTGGCGTTACCAGTGGTGTGATGGCTCCATGGACAGCGCCTCGAATGACCTCGCAGCACCTGCTGCAGCAGCGCGTACGTCTCGGCCTCTAGCCGCTGCAATTTTCGCTCCTGGAACTGCGGACCGGACTGAAGCATCTCTGTCCACTTGGAGGCCTTAATGGCCGCGGGCATCCACGCAAAGTCGGAAGGTTTGGACGGCGAAACTCCGCTCGTTCGGCGCGATGCCTTTGCCGATTGCGGGCGGGAGACGCCACAAGACGATGGCTCGATCCGACGGTAGACTTGCGCAGATTGAGGTCGTAGGCGAGGCGCAGAAGTCGGTAGAACGTTCGGGAGCGAGGCGGATTTAAGTCGTTGGAGAACGCGTTCTTCCTCTTCCCTAAAGCCATCATCATTCCCATGGCCATCATCCACCACCACACGTCCATAGAATTCTCTCTCTTGAGCTGCAGTCGCTTCCGCGAAGAGCTCTTGCCGACGCGCGGCGCGAGCGTCATGGCGCTTGGCCACGCGTGCTACCGAGCGGAACTGCACGGTTGCGACAACGAGGTCGTCGTCTCTCGCCGTCGGATCGCGCTTCCAGGACGACACAAAGTCGCGCGACTCACTCGCGCAGGGGTCCATGCCTTACGGACGACTTCTAGCGTCCTATAGATGCCAGGAAGACACCTTCTACCAGCGAGTCGGATCCAGACGCGTTTCCATTTTGGCGGTACACTTGCTTCAAGGTGGGGAGCGAACCTATGCGTTAAAAACAGATTTCGTCTCCATTACGAACCCATATGGCTACACTCCCGTCTTACACTTCAACGCGACTGAACTCGGTCGTGTTGGTGCTGGGGCGGTAGAGCACAAAGGAAAAGTCGACGTGGAACGGACCCGGATGGAAGACAGCGACCGATGAGTAGCCGAGCTGGTACTGCTCGGTCGAGTCGCCCAGGATCAGCACGTCCGGCAACGGGAAGAGCTGCAGCGCCGAGTCAAAGGCCCAGTTGATGGGCGCGACCAGCAGCGGCAGCGGACACAAGTGGGCCTGGTCGATGATGGTTTTCACGAGGTGCTTGGAGATGTCGACGTGGGGCCGCGTCGACGGCGGTGCGACCGAATCGGTGTCACCTGCGTCTTCCATG
This sequence comes from Pythium phragmitis, assembly GCA_023335925.1. Lineage (NCBI taxonomy): Eukaryota > Oomycota > Peronosporomycetes > Pythiales > Pythiaceae > Pythium > Pythium phragmitis. The sequence goes on from JAADVZ010000042.1 coordinate 68,177, forward strand.
GTCGTGTCGTCATCTTCCTCGACGTCTTCCGGAAGCGCTGGAAGGATCGCATGGCGATGCATTTTGTGATGCAGGTTGTCCCGGAAGACCACAATGTCCTGCGTGTAGTAGCGGATGCTAAAGGAGAATCGCATGGTTAATACTCTAATAGAAGCAAGATTGCGTGGGGGGAGCACTATGGGTACGCACCGACAAGGGTTCGTGGTGCATGTAACGTTAGGCACACGGCGCGTCAGTTCTCGCGTACAGAGAGCAGGGAGCTGAGAGCCGTGACACTGTGAGAAGATGTGGATACTATACAAATGCCGTCTCAAAAGGAGAACGTACCGGGTGGCGAGGGAAGGCCTTAGAGGAGCCCGGGTCGTTGGGTCCCGGCACGAGCACGAACTTGGAAAAGTCGGCGAGCTTGGGGTACTTGAGGATAAGGTTCCCGAGCTCGTCGAGGTACTCCGTGAGATCATGGAGAGAGTTGGAGCCAGCGCCAGCGCCCACGGGTGTCGACAAGAAGTCGCCCATGAGGATAAACAGGCTGGGCTGGACGCTCTCGAGTCCTTGGAAGAGGAGGTCGAGATGTTCCATGACCTGCGGGTCGTCCAAGTGGACGTCCGACAGCACGATGAACGTCGCGTGGTGGTCGCTGGCCTCGAGTTCTCGAATCTGCTCGAGCTGCTGCGCCGAGACTTCGACTCCGAGTGGGTCCACGCCACCGAGAATGTTGGTGGACTCGATCTTGGTCTCTGGCGGTGGGAACCCCATCGTCTGCATGCCGCAACGATGGAGTTAGTTGCATATACTGGGATTTCCCTATTGTAGGAACACGTACGTGGACGTGGAGGATGTCGTCCATCACTTCTCCCTCGACCAGGACAATGCAGTTGATCGTGAACAGACCATTCGTGTATGCCTAAGATACGGGTCACGAGTCAGTGGATCCTCACTCACCAGTGGAGGTCAAGCCAACGCGTACCGCATTCGTGAGGTCAATGAAAATGCGCGACGTGAGATCCTCTAGAAAGTAGCGACGCCGTTCGTCTTGGCCCAGCATGCCAATCACTCGGCGGATGCCCGTGACGCCGAGCAGCGACTCGATCCGCGAGAGCTCAATGTGCTCTACCTGATGCGACACGGAGATGGCCGGTGGCGCAAACATCTTGTTGCGCTTGACACGCGTCTCAACCGACACGAAACTGACCACATTCAATCCAGATCACGAGTGAGAGGTGTAATGCATTGGCGACGGGAGGCTCTGCGTTCGCACCGGTCGCGCAGCAAGTGGAGTCGGCTCTCGGCCGGAGCGTGGATGGCGCGATGGCGATCGGCTTTGAGTTCGTACGAGCTGCTGTGCGGAAGGTAGTGGAGCCGCGGCGTCGTGAACGCGTCAAAGATCTGGATGCTCTCGAAATGGTTCTCGTCGTTGACGGCGAGCAGCGTGTCGAGCGCACTCTCGAGCGCCTCGAGCGACACGACCGACGTCGTCACTACGCAGGCAGCAATGCGGAAAGATTAGCGATTGGACCCACTACGTGTCGTGGAATGCAACGCACTCTTGCTGCGGTCAATGCTGTTCTTGAGCGCGTAGATGACGTTGTCCAGTTCCAGCGTCGGCTCACTATTCCGCACATAGCTCGGTCAGTTCTCCACGCACAACGCTCGCAAAGGGATAGACAGATAGGCAGGTGCACAACGCACTTGGTGAGCTCGTCCACGAGGCGGCGCAGTGCGTCCGGGTGGAGCGAGAGCCCCTGGAGCTTGCACGCGCGGAGCACTCGCTTTGCCGCCATTTTTTTCTGTTGGCTCTTTGGCTTTCGCGCGACAGTGATCGTCTCACTTTAGTGACATTACATTTTCAACATACGTCACTAACTGTCGCATTTTCTGTCTATTCCAATACCGAAGCGACACCAAATCTAATTGGTTTTGTTGCCGCCCTGCCCGAGACCGAGCACGTAGCTCATGTTCTGGGCATCGCGCACTGCCGAGGCATCCCCGGCAGAGGCAGACACACGCGAATAGGTGTTCCAGGCCTGCGCACTCTGCGGGCGAAGGCTCACGCGCTCGTTGAGAAGCAGCTTAGCGAGCTGGAGGCTCTTACACCGACTGGCACTGTTGCCATCAGAAGCTGTGACATCAGCCTATTGTGGATCTTCCAAGCAGAGAGCCGTATATTCTCACGCACCTTTCGACGAGAAGCAACTCAATGAGTTCGTGGTTGACGCTCGTGCCGCCGAGCACGTCGAGGTTGCCCCGCACGGGCAGGAGCACGTCCACGGCGTCTTGGTACCGACCCTAACAGTATATACGCGAGCTTGAGTTTCCATCGTCGGCCGCTCAGGCAAGTGTAACACTGACCTGAGAATACGCCATGAAGCTATGGCAGATAGCGCTGTAGGTGGCTTGCAGTTCACCTGACAAACGGTAGAGTCAGTTAGTTCGCTGCGAGTGGATCACAGCGGGCTTTCAGCCTCGTACCCGCTGGCCGCGGAAAGCTGAAGGGCATGATCTCCATCCCCTTGTGCTTCTCAAACTCGAAGACATCGGCCGGTGGATCTACAAGAGACCGCCTCGTGAGTGTGTGGCCCACTGTGGGGGTGTCCATTTCCCATACCGTCCGGGATGTTGTCGCCAGTGTTGTTCGCGGCATCTTCGTCCACCGACGAGAGCACACTCTGCCAAGGAAAACAGTCGCCCATTAATGCGGCAAAGCCACAGACGGGTTCAATACTACTAACAAAATTACTTACATAGCGAAGCAGCTTGCTCATGGTCGTGAAGGCGACGCGGCCGTCTTTCTCATCCACAGACACGGCCTGCCACTCGTCAAAGAGACGCTGCTGCAGCTGCGTCACGTCCTCGCCAATAAAGTGGAGCCGCCAAAACAACTGCGTCGCATCGCAGAGCGAGCGCACGGCGTGGCGCTGCTGCTGTGCGCGCGGGAAAATGTAAATGTCGAGAAACTTGTCAATGCGATCGTAGCGCCCCATGTCGAGCAGGTACAGTGCCCACTGGAAGTAGAGGTGGCTCTCGAGCGGACCGCCATTGTCAAAGTCGTCCTTGTGCTGGAGCGCGTAGCTGGCACCATGGTTGGCATTGCCACGCGCTTCGAGGACGTGGAGTGCCGTGTGGACTGTACACATATCATTCGGGTACGTGAGACCTCCCACAAGATATTGGACACGACCGGTCCGAGTAGAACGTACATGCCCAGCGGTCATTGCCGTTCATGGAAAGCGCCTTCTCGGCGAGCATTTCCGAGGCATCCAATCGCCCATTAGCCAGCAGACCGTACGCTTGCATGCCGAGCAAAAGACTGAAGCCTGAGAGAAACCTACGCGTTAGATCCACGCCACCAACAGCCACTGTACCACTCGCTAGGATCCGCTCACCAGTATCGCTCGGCGACCAAGAGGGGAGGCGCCTCGTGACTGTAGAGAGAACGTTCTTGTGGTCACTAGGACGATGGACTTTTGATTAGTACCAACTCCCCCCTCGCATAGTGAGGGAAGGAGTCAAGTGGCGTACCCGATCATGACGTAGATGTCAAACGCACATCGCTGGGCAAGCAAGTCCGTTGGATCGTGGAGCAAGATGGTCTCGTAGATGGCTGCCGCTTCACGGTACCGACCGTAGACCATGGCGTCGAGCGCCGCGACGTGGAGCTTTTCGTTGGGCGTGGCCGATTCCTTTTGCGCCAGCGCACGAGCGACCTCGAGAGTCTCGGTCGCATCCAACGAATCCTGGTGCACCATGGGCGATATGCACTGGCTTGCACCGACAAGCACGTGGCCCATGAGGAACTCGTGGTCGTCTTCCAGCACCTACGTCCCACCACCATCACCACACGATCAGATGTGCTCGGGTATCTCCTCTGCAACGGAAACATCGCACCTTCTCAAGGAGTGACTTTGGGTGGGCACTCATCCCCACGTACTATCGCACGTGCACTGTCAGTCGAGTCACTCCATAAGCCTCCATAGTGATCAATAGCGAAGGTATACCTCGAGCAGCGCGAGGTTGTACGCATGCGTCTTGTTGGTCGTGCCGCGCAGCGATTGGTTGCGTTCACCTTCAAACTCGCCAATGCCAAAGATCGTGCGCAGCAGCGACATGGACCGTCGCTGCGCGACTGCCGTGGGGCGGCGCACAATCGCCGCGCGCATCCGCACCGCGAACGCCATCTTGCTCCCAATTCCGGCAAGCTCGTGCCCACCGCTCGCGTGTCAGGCAAATCCGCGCACCTTCCAGCAACATTCACACAGAGCGTGTTGCATGAAGGTAGTTCGAAAAGAGTCGGCGCGAATGAGATCGGGGCGATGGACGCCATGGAAGCTCCATGGCAGGATGGAAGAAGATGGAGAGATGGTAGAAACATGGAAGAAAGACACGACTGGAAATAAAATGATGCCTGGGTCATTAAATATGCCTAGATAATTATCGATCGGCACGGTCGATCTACGCCCGGCCCAGTTCACTGGCGACGCATCCCCTCTTGTCTCTCTCCCTAGTTGGGAGGGGTGGCGAGCTGCCCTCATACTACTCGGTTATGCTCACAATGTACACACACTACACTTGACATCGACGCGACAAAATGGTCGGGACAACTGCTGGGGGTCCTCTTGTACACAGACGGGAAAAAAGCGCTTCCTTTGGCGACTCGCGCTGTCCTGGACAGCGTACTTCTTCTGGGGGGAATCATGCGACTCGGCTGCTGGCATCGCAGCGGAGACTGATTCACGGTTCTTGATGAGACGATTTCGTTCACATCATGCTGAGGTTGGACCACGCCTGGAGAGACGGATCCACGACGTGCTGAGCTGGCTCGGTCGAGATCTCCTCAAGGAGTCCATCCCACGGGTTGGCACCGGTGGGGGCCTCCACTGGGCCAGACGACGTCGCCTCCGAGGACGACGCCATCGTGTTGCTCTGGAACGACGCATCCGTGAGCGACGTCGCAGGTGCGGCACTCGTCATGGTCGTGCGATAGCCCGCGTATGACATGGCGCCCGTCGTGGTCGCGGCCTGGCGCCCCATGATCTCGTGGGCGGACGCCGGCTCCGGGTACGGCTGCACCTGCTGGTGCTGCGGCGAGTGCACCATGCTGTCGTACGAGTCGAGCGACCCGCGCTCCTGCATTTGCTTCATGGCAGACGTGTAGCTGTAGCCACTATCATGCTGCTGGTACTGGGACGCCGCGTACCCGGCACGACTGTAGTCGTACGCCGTGACAGGGTGCTGCTGCTGGTGCTGGTGCAAGTCGAAATGGGGCGGGTTGCCATTGATGCCCATTTGCTGGAGGCGCGCGACGGTCTCGGGCGTGCGCTGCTTCTTGATGGGCCCCTGCTGGCAGTCCACATCCACGGCCGGGTTGGCGTACCCGCTCGACCAGTGGGCCACCTGATGATGAGCGCTCGCGTGCATGGCATCGCGCGGCACACGTGACACGGACGCTGCCACGGTCGGCGACGAGTTGGACGACGACGACGCGTGCCACGAGAGCAGCGCATCGTACTGGCCGTCACGGAGCATCTGGAGCGCGAGCTTCTTCTTCTTGGCGTCCGAGACGTCGAGCCCCTCCACAGGCTGGCCCACGACGACGGCAAACTTGAGAAAGTTGTTGACCCAAAACTGCTTGACGGCCTTGCGCAGGTTGAGCGTCTCGACGTACGCGCCCTCGTCCGTGTTGTTTTCCCGACGGAACTGCTCGACCAGCTCGTGGCGGAAAATGGTTTCCAACCGCGAGAACTCCTTCTGGCGCATGGCGTGCTCGTCGTGGTTGAACTCCATCGCGACCATGCCCTTGGCGGGCTTGGGGATGCGGAACGTGCGCTTGCCGAGCGCGTTCTTTTGGAACTTTTTCGACAGCCGCATGGTCGAGCAGTTGAGCAGCTTGGCCAGCACCAAGCGCACGGGCGTGCCGTTGGACAAAGGCAGGCAGTTGCGGTCGAACTCTTGGAGAATCATCTCGATGAACTTCTCTTCCGCGCGGGTCCACTTGCCGCTGCGCGCCTCGATCTGCTCGTTCATGTCTATCCGCAAAATGCTCACCTGCGGCAGCTCGACGCGGCACACGGGACACTGGTGGAGCGGCCAGACGCTCACGCACCGCGAGTGAAAGAGGTGACCGCACTTGGCCGAAAAGAGGATCGGGTCCGGGTGGTGGCACGCGTCGCAGAGCTTCTCGTGTGCCATCGCCATGGGCGACGTGCCGGCGTGGCTCACGGGAGTCGACACGGCGGCGGGCGACATTACGACGCTCGAGCCCGACATCTTGCGCTTGAGTGACGCCGACGACGAAAGCGCTGAGGGCGTCGACGCGTAGTGCTGGATGTAGTGCGTGTGGTGCTGGTGGTGCGGCGCCACGTAGTAGGCGTGTGGCGTGAGCGACGCGCCACTGTGGTGGTGGCCGTGGTGCGGCGACGGCGTGGGCACGGCCGCGTGATGGTAACTGGGCATGTGCGCCGGCTGGTGGTGGTAGTAGACATCCAACGTTGGGCGCATGGACGGGGTCGTGGCCGCCGCCATGGGCGGCGCATACTCGTACTCGTTAGGGTACTGCGGATTCGTCGCCATGATCATTGGGCGCGGCGTCTTGACTTTTTGTTCTCCCAACAAGATAGGGGAGGCAGAACGGTTCTTGGGCTCTCACGGGGATCGGCCGACACAGAGACCCTGTTGACACAGATGCCTTTGCTGTTTTTCGGTTCGACTGGGGGAACCAAAGTCTGCAACGCGTTCTGGAACAGTTCTAATCGGCAACCACGCCAGTGTACAAGAGCTCAACGAAAACGGTGGAGGCTTGCGGCACGGGCGGTGAGACTCAGAGTGAGTGCAGTCAACGAAACGCGAAGCGCGGGTGGTGGGGTGATGCCCTCGCCAGCTCTTGGTGCGCGAAGCGTCTGCTCCTCTCCTCTGCACGATGGGGAGCAAGCGTCAACCGCTCGACACACTCGGCACTTGAAAATCGCGTCCTCGCCTGCGTCCGCTCTTTGCACGTGGTGATGCGAAGCGCGTGTGGTACTCTGGCTCAGACGATCGGATGCAGAACCGAGGTGAGGTGTGCAGCACTTTTTTTTGTTTTTTGTTCCGGAATCTGCGAATCGCAATGCAATGACGTTTTCGTGGAACTTGAATTTGGGTGAACACAGACCAGGCGACGGGATCCCGTTGGGGGGTTGTAGGCGGACGAGAGAACGGGCGCGCCACCCGCACGCCCCACAATTGAGAAGAAAAAAGAAAAACAAGAAACCAACAAAAGAATGAGGCCGATGAACGAAGGATGCACTGATGCTCTGACACACCCTAGAAGCTGCAAAAGGAAACGCGCCGTTCGTCCAAAAGCAACATCGTACGCAGGTGAGTTCTGGTGAACTTGCTGGATTTTTACAGTCCAAAACAGTTTCACCCTTGTCCGCGGCCACCCGGTTGGGTGTCTTTCGCAAAGCCTTTGCACTGATTCAGATCGGCTGGCCTAGTATGTACCCTGCCTCCTGCCTTGGTTCCAATACACTTTCATCATGGCTGTCGGATGTCACTCCTCCCGCCATCTTTCATTGCCACTTCCTACACCATTTTTCCTTCGACTCAGGCTACAGCGCACGCAGCAAGCTGTGGAAACCTGCGCGTCTTTCCACCATTCTCATCAAGCCAACAAGTGTGGGCGCAGAAAGGCCTCCTCGGGACATTTGGCGCGAGGGTTGACAATGCTGGACAACGACAACACAGCCAGGCGCCTCGCAGCCACAAAAATCTCAAACCAACTGGTTTGCAGCAACTTGTCGTGAAGTTGCCTCGAATGCCTCACGCGGGCCGACGCCACCAGACGGCGAGGGTATAGTACACTGTACGGTACGTAGTGTATCGCAGCAGTTCCGCCAGCGACTTGCGACTGCAACTTGCGTGACCGAAGATGGATGCCACGACTTATCATGCGCAACACACGCATACTCTTGAATTGGTGACGCCGTGGGTTGTAGGTATGTTCAAAACAGTTTTCTTACCATTGTTAAAGTATCGCATCTCCCTCGAGTAAGATATTATCCTAGATGAAGATGGCGGCTGCTTCGTTTATCAGTGGATCATCCCACACCCTCCAACCAAATGGCGATCAGACACTCGATCGTATACAGTAGGCTTATTTCGCGAACTGACTGTAGTGTATGCCGTTTAGAAAAACACTATTCTCATAAATGACATAAAATATGTTTTTCTTGGAAAACAAATACAAGAGCAATGGGTTGCAACACGAAAACGTATCAGTTTTTTCTTACATTTATCCCACAAGGGAAGAGAAAGGAAGGAGATGGCGCGATGTCCATCTGGCGATGAATGGATATTCCGCATCTTCTCAAGAAAATCGATTGATTATCTTCCTGTAACCGTCAACGCACCTTTGAATTGTCTCAAGCTGATTTGAAGTACAGGAAGGTGTCGACTCGAACCAGCAAACGCCATGCGGCACTTTGATTGGTGAAGTTGCACGGCTTGATATCATCGCAGTCTCTTCAGCTCTTGAGTGTGAGCTCATGGTGAAAATGAGACTTCGGTGCAGGACCTGTCATCTGGGAGAATGGTCGCTTGTATGTACATACTGTAGTGCGACACGAGCATGGTCTTCTAGTGAATGTGGACTCTCCATCAAGGATTTTCTTACAATATTGGTGGCAATTCAAGAAATTTCTTGACTGGATTCAAGGCTTCGACACGCTCCCCAGATGGCCTCTAGTCCTGTCTAAATCATGCCGGAGTCCACTAGATCGCAACGCTGAAGAGTGTACACGCAGTACAGTACAGTTATTCTTCACTTTTTAACAACCAATTGGGATCAAAGTAGGCAAATTGGTCAAAAATTATCTGCTCCCCCATGCCAAATTATCGCACACGAGGAGCCGAATTATGGGAGTAAA